>JAODAL010033993.1:0-44858 GCA_025379985.1 Phyllomedusa bahiana | reverse complement strand
AAAAAAATTTTAAAAAAAGGAAAAAAAGAAAAAACAGTGTGCCATGTACTGATGCGCCACCTAAGAGCATGCGCATTACACAGAAAGGGAAAAAGAGCAAGCTGCAGTGCACTAGAGAGTGAGAGGAAGAGAAAAAGCAAGCTAGTGAGCACAAGAGATCTATAGAGAGAACTATAAAGAGCTAGCAAGTTACAAAGCGCTAAATAGATAAAGCAAGCTAGGGAGCAAGAGTGAGAGCTAGAGAGTGCAAGCTAGAGTTATAGAAAATGAGCTAGCTAGAGAGCAAGAGCTAGAAAACAAGGGAACAAGAGCTCACTACAGAAAGTGAATGAGCGTATAGTGAGCACTATAGATAACTCCAAAAAATGAGGTAGCGAGAGATAGTGAGCCCAAAAGCGAGCAAGAAACACAGAGAGCGAGCAAGAAACACAGAGAGCGAGCAAGAAACACAGAGAGCGAGCAAGAAACACAGAGAGCGAGCAAGAAACTAAGATAAAGAAAGAGATAAAGAAAGGAAGGAAAGGAAAGAAAAAGGAAAGAAAGAAAGCGAGCGGGTGATCGTCTTCTTTACATAAAGGCCAAGAACGAGACTTCTAGATCTGATGCTGCATAAGACTTTTATTGACTCTGCTTACAAAAGAATATGCATCCACCTCTCCCAAACAGTTCAAACGTTCAATAAAAGTTTTGTTCTTCTTAAATACTGTACACGAAAAAATACTTGCATTTGAGTAACAAAGTGTCTTCCCTCAATGCTAAATGAAGCCCAATAACAATTCTTAAGGCGTCTCAGATCACCACCAGTGGGAATTGCTATATGGAGGATATGACATATTAGGTTATTTGTGCTTTTTCATGACCCCTCGACACTTGCTGGGTTTACCAACATAAATCACAATAACTTACCTCAGTCCGGATGAGGAAGCAAACAACATTATGGAAAAAAAGTGTTTGCACCAAACAGTACATTTCTATGAAGTGAGTATTTTCAAAGACAAGGTTGGGGGGGAGGGGGAGAGGTCTAACATTCTCCTGCTTTTATACCTTCATACAACTTCTACATTAACCATCCACTTACATCATCAGGAAGAGGGTAAGGATTACTTTGCACATGGTCCAAAGTACAATACCCATGTGTTATAAAATGGTAGAACCACAAATACTCTTTAAAGGGGTTGTCTCACAACATCGATTCATCTTACCTCAGTCCTGTTTTCTCAGTTTCATTTTTGATTTTACCAGCTTTACAGGCTACTACTGGCCTGCAGGGATGAGCTGTTGAAGAAACCAGGTCTGTAGCTATAGCGACCAACACTGGCAGCCTATCAGGAGAGCTCAAACAGGTCTGTAGCTATAGCGACCCGAGTAGCTGATGCAGCCCATACAAGAGGGGATATCTAGGAATAGGTAGGACACTGTTAATGGACACATATTACAAAGGGACTTGTTTTTGCAAGATTTTTAACATAAAAAGCAGCAATCCTTGTAGTGAGACAACCCCTTTAACAACCTGATGATATACACAATATGTTGTTCAGTTTTGCTATATAAGTAACATGTCAGAAATATTTTCCAGTACTATCATCTCCAAGACATATATATCACCAATCGCTTGTAGTCATCACCCATAGGATACCCCTCAAACAAAATGTTGTTGCATCCATACTGGGAGTTGTAGTTTGCCCAAAAAAAAACCTAGACCACCGCTTAAAAGGAGTGTAATATAAAGCCCGTTTACTACAAACATGAAAATATCTGTCATGTATTTTGACGTCCGTGACTGAGAACACTTGTTTACACACCAGTACTTAGGCTGCTTTCACACAGTGCAGTTTTGGTGCAGTTTTAGCTGCGCTCCAATTAAATTGCCTTTTTTTACTAACAAGTTTTTTGCACTCCTCTAAACGGTTTGGAAAGTGAGGTATCCACAAGACTTCACACAGAGTCATTGAATACGTACTTGAAACACCTTTCTGCACAATTTAGACAACTGAAAGAAGCTTGCTGGTAATAAAGGCAGTTTTTTTTGGAGCGCAGCAATACTGCACCAAAACTGCACTGTGTAAAAGACCCTTTTGCCTGCTTTTCCCTGATGAATACAATTTTATCCAGTTTGAAAAAGCTTGTGAGTTAAATACATCCCCCCTGTGTGTTTTTGGGCTTTTTTTTTTTATTTTTGCGAAATACACAGAATTGCGTGCATTTCTGCAAAAAAAAAATATTCGCACTGTGAAAGCGCCAAAGGGGTTTATAGCCACCCCAACGATTTTTTAAAAATGCCGTGGGGACCTAGTGAAAAAATGGGGCGGGTAAATTTTATCATCTTTTGACTGGTTTTGGGGGGCAGTTCTGTCCGTTGTTTGCAGATTCAGCCGACCCCCTTAGTCATTGAATAGCACAGCTTCTGGTGGAGGATTGTGCATGGTTTGAGTTTTTCGGAACGCTGGCGGTGTGTGAACATCTGGCCAAGGATTTTTATTCAGTTATGGGGAGGGTTGCTGCCCTTTTCAAATCCAAAAAAACCCAACTGAAACCCAAGGCGTGTTACATGGCTGAAAAAAGGGACGTATTTCAGCCTAATTACCAAAAGCCCATCATTAGGGAAATTAAACCATTTCTCTAGAGAACTTGGTTTACTCCCTCCCCTGTGGGCAATCCACGCGGGGGGGTTAATTTGACGGGGCCACTTTCGCACGTAAACCGCCGTGTAACAAGTTTTAGGGGCCGGCGGGTGCCGCCCCCCCCCGTCCCCCCCGGCGTAATTACCCCCTGCAATAACCCGGGTTGAACATAGCCTAAGGTATGTTCACAAGGTTATTTTTTTCGCATAATTGAGGCGATTTGCGTCGTATTGCGTTAAACTCGTCAAAAAGCGCCCCCTAAATTCGGTAATCCCTACTCTCATAGAGAACTAGGATTAATCTCCTCCCCCCGGCATACAAACGATCGATTGAATAAGGGGGGAAAAAGTGACAAGTCAAATTTGTTGCAGGGTTATGTGGCCGAGAATGCATGTCTAGGGGGGCTGGCGGGTGCCCCCCCCCCCCCCCCCCGCTTCGGGAGTACCCCTATTAACGCGACTCCCAAATCACCCGGCGTAGTGCAGCACATACCGCTGCAATTACGCCGTGTGAACATAGCCAAACAGCTGCACAAATCTCTTTGCTACAATGTACCACCAGTACAGAGTCCAGACTATTTAGCTCACAGAGCACTGTATAGATTGGATGCAATTACCCATTCCTCAACCAGGAGCAGGACCAGATATGTACAGATTATGGGCCTCTGCGTGTGAACAGTGCTCTGGTTTACAGACCGCAAACTAATACCTTGAAGATGGTATAGGGCTGCCAGTGTATCTTACAAAGACGCAAAAATGTTCATGTAAGTGAGGATTGAAACATTATTATATAAATCTGGGGGAAAATACTCCATTCTTGTCATTAGCAAAAAAAGTACTGAAAATAGTTCCTGAAAAATACACATTTTAAAGATGTTTTTACAGAATAGAAACACTGATCGGTAGGAGTCTGCCACCAATGAACTTTCAAAGAGCAGCAAGAAGAAGGGGCGTGCTGCAGACCACAGTTTATCCAGACACTGCCCCCTCGGGGACAATTGGCGGGTGTCGGGTATTGGGGTTTAAAACCCAGTTAAAGTAAGGGAAAAAAGCTGCTGTATATTTTCTTTTTTTTCCGGGTAAAGACCCTCCCATAGAAGGGGTGCGGCACGGGGGAGGGGTTTGGGCAAAAAGGGGGGGGGCCCGGCCCGGGATGGCCCGAAAGGTTTACAGAAGGGGCCGCGGCGCCTGGTAAAGTCATAAGGTTTACAAAAGGGGGCCGGGGGGCGCCTAAATGGGTGGGCAAAGGGAAGGGGTGGGGCGCCTGGTTTGGGTGGGAAAAGGGGAAGGGTTTGCGGCGCCTGGTTTTGGGGCGAAAGGGGGAAGGGGCTGCGGCGCTGGATGGGTCGGCAAGGGGGAGGGGGGGCGGCGCCTGGTGGGTGGGAAAGGGGGAAGGGGCGGGGCGGCCCCTAAAATGGGGGGGAAAGGGGGAAAGGGGCGGGCGGCCCCCCTTGGAGGGGGCGGGGGGGGAAGGGCTCCCGGGGGCCTGAAGGGGTGGGGAAAAAAGGGAAGGGGCTGCGGCCTGAAGGGGTTCGGAAAGGGGAAGGGCGGCGGCCCTTTGAAAGGGGTCGGAAAAGGGGAAGGGGCTGCGGCGCCTGGATGGGTCGGCAAGGGGAAGGGGCTGCGGCGCCTGAATGGGTCGGAAAAAGGGGGAAGGCTGCGGGTTTGTAGGGGCCGGAAAAGGGGAAAGGGGACGGCGGCGGAAAAAGGGAAGGGGCTGGGGCCCTTTGGGGAGGGGCCCAAAAAGGGGTTTACAGGGGGGCTGCGGCGCCGGGAGGGGGTCGGGCAAAGGGAAAGGGGGGGTTTGGGGCGCTTGGATGGGTCGCAAAGGGGAAAGGGCTGCGGCGTTTTGGATGGATCAGAAAAGGGGAAGGGGGCTGGGGCCTTTGGGATGGGTCAGAAAGGGGGAAAGGGGGCCCGCGGCGACGGGGGGAAGGGGGCCTGCGGCACCTTATGGATCACTAATTTTTAAAAAGGGGGCGGGGCGGCAACTTAAAGGGTTGGCAAGGGGGGGGGCCCTTGGGGTTGTTTGGAGGGGTCAAAAAAGGGAAAGGGGGCTGCGGCGGGGGATGGAAAGCCAAGGGGGAAGGGCTGCGGCAAAAAAAGGGGAAGGGGGCTGCGGCCCCTTTAAATGGACACAAAGGTTACGAAGGGGCTGCGGCAAATTTGATGGGTTGGAAAGGGGGAAGGGGGCCCTCGGTGTTTGGGAGGGGTCAGAAAAGGGGAAAGGGGTGGGGCCGCTTGGGATGGTCAGAAAGGGGGAAGGGGCTGCGGCAAAAAAAGGGGAAAGGGCCTTGGGGGGCCCCTTGATGGACCCCTTTAAGGTTTACAAAAGGGGGCCCCGGAAAACTTGGGGTTGGCAAGGGGAAGGGGCTGCGGTGCTTGGATGGGTCGGCAAGGGGCGGCATAGGGAAGGGGGGGCCCGGGGGCGGGGGAAAGGGGGCTGCGGCGCCTGGATGGGTCGGCAAGGGGAAGGGGCTGCGGCGCCTGGATGGGTCGGCAAAGGGAAGGGGCTGCGGCGCTTGGATGGGTCAGCAAGGGGAAGGGGCTGCGGTTGGATGGTTTCACAAAGGTTTTTCAAAGGGAAGGGGGCCGGGGCGGGCACGGGGAGGGGTTGGCAAGGGTTGGGGCGCCCTGGAGGGGCATAATTTTTACAAAAGGGGGCTGCGGCGTTTGGGAAGGGTCAAAAGTTTTACGGGGGGCTGCGGCGTTTGGGAGGGGCCCCGGGAAATTTTTTGGGTCCTGAAAACTTTTTTAAAAAAAAAGGTTTTGGGTTTACAGTTCTCCTTAAACAGCCAAAATACCCACCCATAAACAAGGGAGAATAGAAAAAAAACTAAATCCACCTTGTCTTAGCAGCTAAATACCTCCATACAAAACATCACATGGACTTTTCCCAGTTTACCCAATATGGCTGTATTATCTTCTACTCTGTATAACACGGGGGTTGGTTTTTTTTTCCTATGTTTGGCCAAAAACATGAAAAAAAGTTCCATAAAAGTAGCAATTTACTATTGTCAAGCAGTCTTCTGATAGACCTTGTGTTTCGAATGCTACCCCGCCGTTAAAAACCTCGGGTTTCCCCATTTAGGAACAGTCTTGTTTAAATCTAAAAAGCCAAGAACGCGGGGCCGACCCCAAACCAAAAAACGTTCCCCGGGTCTAAACCGGGGGTTTTTCCACCCTTTTTTGAAAAATTAAGCCAATACAAGACACATTCTGGGTTCCGAACTCTCATGCTTTGCAAAGCTTTTGGGTAAAAAACCCAGAAACGGTTCCCAATGGCAAATAGGGGATTTTGTAGCAAACTTTACACCGGCATTTTCCCGGGTTAAAGTCAAAGGGTCTTGCAAACAACAGCGGGGTCAAACGGGGCCTCTCCCCTTTCTGGATGAAAACCCCTTTTCCATCCATAAAGGGCAAGCACTTTAAACGGGGAAATGAAACCACTTCTAATCTTTCATGTTACTTTTTTGTCCAATATTTAAAGGGGGTTTTTGCCCCAAAGTAAATTCCTTCCCGGGTTATCTGCTCTGAAGAGAAATAAACAAAGCGGGCTGTTTCTTTGAACGGCGGGGGAGGGGGGGAGAGGAGGTAGGGGGGGGGAAAGGTGAACGTCTGAAAATTTTTACTCAAAATAAAAAATTTAAAACCCAGTGGGATTCTAAAAACACACAAAAACCTCAAACATTTTTTTTTCCCCACCCCTTAAGGGTTCAAATCCCTTTTCCCTTTCCATAAAAAAAAATTTCAAACCCCAACCTTCCAATTCAATTTCCCTTCCCCAAATTTAATTTCCCCCCAAAAACCCCCCCCCCCCCCCCCCAAAAAAAACCCCCCCCCCCCCCAGGCCCCCCCGCCCCCCCCCCCCCCTTTTTTCCTCCCACAGGGCTTCACTTTTTGGGAAAATTACATTTTTTAAAAAATTAAATTTTAAATCCCCTTTTTGGAACACCCCATGTAAACATTACTTGTGGGAAAAACCCCTTTTTAATATTCCCCAAAAGTTTCTATTTTAAAAAGGGCGGGTTGAAATTTTTAGTCCTCCCCCCGCTTGGGGTTTTATATACGGACAAAAACTGCCAAACGAGACTAGGGGGTCGATCAGCCCTGCCTTAAAATTTAACTGAGGTTTGATGGGCTTATGGCCAGCTTAAAAGGTGGGGAAAAAAATAAATTTTTCCCTTTTTGGCACTTGATGAAAGCAGTGAGATCGGTGCCCCAAACTATACGGGGCCAATAAATCCTTTTTGTTTTTTGAAAATATAAAGCCCCATTTAGGAGAAGGGGTTTAAAGGGAAATTCCCACTTTAGCCAGCACGTGAAAAACCCCATTTTTCCAAAAATTTTGGCACCGGGCTCTTTTTTGGGGCCCAAACCGAGGTAGAACCTGTTATTGCCCAGAAATTCCCTTCAAGAATTAAAAAACCAAAAGTCCCCAGATGGCCAAAAATGAAATTTCCCAGGAATGGATTTTTGGAGATTTGGGCGCAGAAGGTCCAGCTCCCTTTTTTCCGGGAGGATAATTTCATTTGGTAAAGACAGTGGACCGCCCCTTTTTTTCCATATGGAGCACTGCTGTGCACCTCCCCCAAATTCTGAAAAGCTTTTTTTCACACCCTCCATCCCCCCTAAAAGGGCCCTTTGTTTCCATGTCCCCCCCTTTGAAAAGGGATTTGAAAATCCCTGTTTTTAAGAAAGACTTACCTTTAAAAAATAACCAAAAACCTAGAACATCAAAAATGTGGACACCCCAAACACTAACATACCGGAATGTAGCCACACCATTGCTGCATCCTATGGATTTTTTTATACTCGGTTTCCTAAAAATTTCTGGTGCTCACGTCCCCCCATGATGCCCTGCTCTCCTCCCTGGATAACCTGACAGCATAGCATACACTACCATCAATATCTGTCACCAATATCCAACCTTTTACTTGCATATATTTAGAGGGCCCCCCAGGCATTTTGGGGGTGCCGCTACATGGAACACCCATGTTAATATAGCTGATCCTATGGCAATAATGAAAGTCCTGCTACCACATGGTCCCACTTGGCCAACCCACACAGGTACAAAATAACAATTGGGGAAATTGCATTTTAGACCCGCAAAAGCAGGGGCCAACTGGCTGGTGAGATGCCCGATTCAAGCAGCGGGTGCATAAAAAGTGGATTTGGGAGCCTGATCTGATCCATTGTTTTTACTTTGCACAACGTTACAAATTTTATATACCTTTCTGTGCCAGACCTATTTATACATGAGCCAACATCCACCATCTCTTTAAAGAGTACCCATCACCTCCACACAAAATAGATGAAATTTTAAGACTTTTTCCCAATAGATTTAATTAATCCAGAGAATTTAGCTCAGTATTACAGGGACACAGATTTTAGTTTCACTTTCTTAGCAGAGCTCTTTATTTGCAGGGGGTCTTTCTGGTTGGAAGGTACCCTGTGCAGGGGGGGTGAGGGGCATAGTGCTTTTACAGAGTAATCGGGTCTTCCCCTACATACAGTGCGCAGGGACAGCACATGAGACGTGGTGTGACTGGATTTACAGACATCTACATTACACTGCTGCTAGTGTTATATCCAGGACAGAAAGAGCAGCCCAGAGCCCCCAGTGTGCTCATGATGAAGACTTCCTAGCTCCTCCTTTCACAGTGGAGTCTTCCAGCTCAGAGCAGTTTTGCCAACTGTCAAAAAATAGTGATGCATCAAACTGTCAGGTGTCAACTTGGCCGACTTCAGAGCCGTGTTAATTGACCAGCGCTTTTTTTTTTTTTAAACTGACTTACAGGTGAAAGCCTTTGATTTTCCTAATGAAGCATATTTAAGGAAGTCTTTGTATTTTAGTCTCCTGTTACTTCATGAGGTTTCCCTGGAGGCGATGGGTGCTCTTTAAGGACACAGTAACCCATAAAGAAGAAGTTTGTCCAGTTTGACTAAACCTGGTCATGGCAGTGAGAAGCAACTGCTAGGAAAAAAAAAAAACGGGTGAATGTGCTGAGACTTCCTACTGTGAGAGGGGCAATGCCGCTTCGTTCCTATTGCACAATGGGTTAAATAAAAAATGTTGCTTCTTTGAGGTTTCTTTGTTCAGAATCTCTAAGGGGATATAGACAGACTTGCCAACAATTAGAAAGCCAATGAACAATATCGACAAACTCCCATTTTCCATTGCACTAGAAGCCATGAAGACAGGTGGCAGAACCTTGTAAAATACAATAGCCAAGGCTGAATGTGTCTGCTTGAGGTAAAATCAGGCTGACACATTACTTCTCTTTCAAGGCCACCCCCTCCCTTTCCATAACATGCTTGCCAATGGAAAATCAAGAGTAATAATGCTCATCTAAATTACCTTAACATGGACATGGACTCGGTTAGAGAATACGTAGAACGTGCCTTTTAAACATGTCAGAACACTTTAGATCTGGAGATCAGTGAAGGTTTGAGATATCAGATCCAACCATGGTCTACCTTATGGAGAAGGACTTGGGATCACAGGTCGTCAGTATACACCAGTCCTGGGATCACGCTCAGTATACACCGGTCCCGGGATCACGGCTCAGTATACACCGGTCCCGGGATCACGGCTCAGTATACACCGGTCCCGGGATCACGGCTCAGTATACACCGGTCCTGGGATCATGGCTCAGTATACACCGGTCCTGGGATCATGGCTCAGTATACACCGGTCTCGGATCGGCTCAGTAACACGGCCCTGGATCATGGCTCAGTATACACCGTCCTGGGATCATGCTCCGTTACACCGTCCGGATCATGCTCCGATACACCGGTCCTGGGATCATGGCTCAGTATACACCGGTCCTGGGATCATGGCTCAGTATACACCGGTCCTGGGATCATAGCTCAGTATACACCGGTCCTGGGATCATAGCTCATATAGCCACAAAGAAAACTCAATATAAAACAGATCATCCCTCTTCCACCCACAGACTTACTCCAGTCACTACCAACGGTTCTGGTTAGTGACATTTTGGCAATTCTGGTTCTGAACTCAATACTGGTTTACACCACAACCTGCAAATAAGAGTTCATTGCCCAACTAGCGGGCATTAACAGCCAGTTCTCATAGGCTGGTATCCGCAGTCTCAGATTTGACGCCAGCTGGTTCTGACATAGTGTCCGGTTGTCCATCTCGACAGAACAGCACAGTTGGGTTCTTACAGGCCCACATGGCCACATCCCCACCATTCGCTGGACTGGAGGAGGAGACCCTACTGCCCTGTCCATGCCGGTTACCATATCGATCACGGATCGGGTCAGTCCGCCCTCTGACCTCTCGGTTCTGACCCTGCGTACACAGATAGGCTGCAATGTTCCTAGTCCTGTAGCCCTCCTCTCGATTCCGACCAAGCAGCATGGAAATGTTGGGGTTGCGAATAGCGTAGATGAGTGGATTGATGGCCCCGTTGGCCCACGCCATCCAGATGGCCACGGTGTCCATGAGCGGTGTGAAGGGGTAGTCCCCGGCAGCCGCCACCAGGCCCATGACACAATAGGGTCCCCAGCAGCAGATGATGAACACGATCATGATGAGCACAGTGGTGGCCGTTCTCATCTCGCTGTAGAAGCGCAGCAGGTGGGCGTAGGTGGTCACCGGGCGCACCCGGATCTCCGACAGCCGCACCGCTTTACAGATGTTGTAGTGGCAGAAGCACATAAGGCCGAAGGGCAGCAGGTAACAGAGGACGATGAGGGAGATGCTGTAGGCAGCCCCCAGCCTGGAGCCCGCCGAGTGGAACACGTACATGCAGTGGTAGTAGCCGTTCTTATGGACCACCCATTGCTCCTTGGCCAGCAGGTACCAAGGGAAGGAGAAGCCCAAGGCCGTGAGCCAGGCGGCCCCCAGCAGCTGCACGGCCCGGGTGCGCCCGATCTTCTCCTGCGGCTGCCGCACGATGGCGTAGTAGCGGTCCAGGGAGATGAGGGTCATGGTGAGCGTGGACACGCTCCCGAAGCACGAGTTAAAGAAGCCGTTGGCGAAGCAGAAGCGATCCCCGAAGAGCCAGGCCCCTCCGCGGGAGAAGAGCAGCACGAAGGAGAAGGGCAGGCACAGCAGCGCCGTCAGGAAGTCGGACAGGGACAGCGACAGGATGAAGGCGTTGGTGACGGTGCGGAGCTGCCGGTGCTTGCTGATCACCACGATGACGGCGCAGTTGCCCAGGCAGGAGAGCAGGAAGATGGCGAGCAGCAGCAGCGCCTGGCACGCCACGGCCACCCCGTGCAGCAGCGGGCTCCCCTCGGTGTGGCCGCGGTTAGTGCCCGGAGCGGCGGCGCCGTCTCTTCCTGCAGCGGTTACCGATGTGCCGCTCACAGCCGTCAGGTTGCTCAGCAGAGCCAGCTCCATGGGGCGCGGCGGGGCCGGGTGGAGGCATCCCTCAGGCCGCCCGGGGGTTGCGGCAGGGACTGCTGAGGCCGCTGCTCCCGGGGACAGGCAGACACGGCTCTCGCCCGGCTCCAGGTTCTAGAACGCGGGTGACGTCACACAGGTTGCCAAGGAAACAGAATCTCTGCTTTGGTTCTTTTACGCACAGAGAATGGATGAGGTTAACCCTGCAGCTGCCGAGCGGGAGGCGGCCACAGGACCAGGACTGCCAACTGTGGAGGCACCAGGCAGGGGCACAGGACCGCCAACTGTGGAGGCACCAGGCAGGGGCACAGGACCGCCAACTGTGGAGGCACCAGGCAGGGGCACAGGACCGCCAACTGTGGAGGCACCAGGCAGGGGCACAGGACCGCCAACTGGGGAGGCACCAGGCAGGGGCACAGGACGGCCAACTGGGGAGGCACCAGGCAGGGGCACAGGACGGCCGACTGGGGAGGCACCAGGCAGGGGCACAGGACCGCCAACTGGGGAGGCACCAGGCAGGGGCACAGGACCGCCAACTGGGGAGGCACCAGGCAGGGGCACAGGACCGCCAACTGGGAGGGCACAGGCAGGGCACGGACCGCCACTGGGGAGGACCCACGGGGGCACAGGACCGCCAACTGGGGGGCACCAGGCAGGGGCACAGGACCGCCAACTGGGGAGGCACCAGGCAGGGGCACAGGACCGCCAACTGGGGTGGCACCAGGCAGGGGCACAGGACCGCCAACTGGGGTGGCACCAGGCAGGGGCACAGGACCGCCAACTGGGGTGGCACCAGGCAGGGGCACAGGACCGCCAACTGTGGAGGCACCAGGCAGGGGCACAGGACCAGGACTGCCAACTGGGATGGCACCAGGCAGGGGCACAGGACCGCTAACTGGGATGGCACCTTTACCAATACTGCAGGAGTGCTACATGTGGCTTAATGGCATCAGAGAGGGGCACATTTACCAATACTGTGGAGTGTAGTAGTGGGCACCCTTTCTGGCACCAGATGGCCTCAATTACTAACACTGCAGGATGTAGTGGCAGATGTGGCATTACTGGCACATCTACTAATACTGTGGATTGTAGTGGTGGCATTACAAGCACCAGAAAGGGGCACATCTACATTCCTTAGTATTAGAAATAGTGGCGCCTGTGGCATTACTGGCATCAGAAGGGGACACATTTACTTATACTGTAAAGACAAAGCTTGGGAGCGAACACGTGTTGGGAGATGTGGTCTGCAGTAGGTTTTGTTGCACTTTACTTCTGTAGTTAATAACATTGTATTTATAGGTCGTGCATGGGTCCGTGAGAGAGAGAGAGAGATTATGGGCAACATGCATGAAATTTGGCGTTAACACACCAAATTTAATGCGCATAATAAGGGCATACATAGCATGCGCCTGATTTATAAACCTGCTCTACAGTGGGTCATAAATCAGGCGCATTACAGCGCTCGGCAACAGTTCGGATCAGGTATACCACTTTCAAAGTGCTCTACCTGTTCCGACTGTTGTGCACCCAGAAATGCCGTAGCGAAGCTATAAATCGACAGCTTTGCTACAGCTCTAGTGCGCCCCGCCTCCCGCACACCCCCAAAGATTGTGCGCATTACAAAGCGCCGCATGCGCTACATAATGCACCCAGGACATTTAAACATGTATGAACGGGGCTGCACCTGATATCGGGCTGAAAAGACGCCAGATATCTGGTGCAGCCCTGTTCATACATGTCAATATATATATTTTTATTTTGTGTTTATTTCATGAACATCATATTTAAACGCACTTTTTCATGGTTTGTGTGGACGAGCTACATTGGAGCAATGAAGTAACCATCCTGCCGATTATCTACCTTTTTATCGATCCGCTGACTTCTTGACATCATGGGATTTTTATTATGTGAATTAAAATTGTAATAAAATCTATTTATACATTAAATTTGAAGTTATGTGATTTATTCTATTAACCTCTATAGTGTGTATAGAGGTTAAGAGTTATACATAATAAAAGTTACGTTTTAGTGTTTTACAGATAGAGAACTGATAGAGTTTAAGTTTGCCTATAGCAAAATAGTAAATATAGTTATTCTGCGTTCGGCACATATGTCAATCATTGGTGCATTTAGGACCTTTTTCATAGTGCATTTGCGGCAAGATTTTTCAGGTGTATAATACTGCAAGGTGTAGTGGTGGCACATCTACTAAAACAGTGGAGAATAGCAGTGGGCACCTTTTGCATTAGGCTATGTTCACACGGCTTAATTGCGGGACGTAATTACGCCCCGCAATTTCGCCGTGTGGACGGGGGCGGGGGAGTAAGCAGGGGGCCGGCACTTCGCCGGCCCATAGACTATCACTGCTAGCGGCGCGTATACGCCGCTAGAAATGACATGTCAATTATCTCCCGCCCGGCGGCTTCGCCGGGCGGGAGAGGAGGGTAATCCATAGTTCTCTATGAGAACTGTGATTACCGTAATGATTGGGCGTTTCGCCCTAATTGGCACTTCGGCGCGTAATTCGGACCGAAATACGGCCCATTTTAAGCCGTGTGAACATGCCTTTACTTGCACCAGATAGGAGCATATTTAGTAATACTGATAATGGTGGTAGTGGCATCTGTGGTATTACTGGCACATTTACCAATACTACGGGGTGTATTAATAATCCTGTCTGGTGCCAGTAATGCCACAGGTGCCACATTTACTAGTACTGTAGGATGTAGGAGTGGTACCGTGGTGGTAATGGCATCAGAAATTTTCTAATGTGGAGTGTAATAGTGGCACATGTAGTACTAGAACCAAACAGGGAAACATTTACTAATGCTGTAAAGTGTAGTGTCACCTGTAGCATTACCGGCATTAGGTAGGGGCACATTTACGAATATTAAGGAATGTAATAGTGACACCTGTGGGTATTACTGGCACCAGACTGAGGCACATTTGTTAATACTACAGATTATAGTAGTAGCACCTGTAGCATTAATGACACCTTACTAATACTGTGGAGAATAGTAGTGGGCACCTTTTGCATTACTAGCACCAGACAGCAGCATTACTGTGGATTGTAGTTGTGGCACCTGTGGTACCACAGGCACCTGTAATAGTGCCTGCAGTAACACTAGTCCAGGATTGCATGCTACCCAAGACCTAAAATAATATTACTGCCCCCTCCGTCCCCGACATGCTTGGCGTCTTCAGGGGTTAAGCAGGCAATAAGTGGCACCGAGTGCAGAAGTCGCCTACTTATGGTTCCACTTCATGATGCCACCATATTAACCAATCATGGTCCATAAATGAAGCCCAACCTCTCTTTGATTCCAAGTTATTCCTATCACAAATCTCTTTACAGCTTGGTACATTCAGCCGATAGAAATTGGCAATTTTATATGGGTGTTGATAATGTGTATATTATGATTATCCTTGATTAGTTTGCAATTAGCACTTAGTTATTAGCTGTACATCGATTAGATATTTTACGGTCATTGCGGTAATACTTACCTGTCCAGTCTTTGGCTTAATATCACAAGTGCGGGTAATTCCTGCACATGCGCGATTACTCAGTCTCTTATCCCATGGGGCTAGAGAAAACTGCGCCTGCATATTAACTGAATAGTTCGCGCCTGCGCTTTAGAGCATTAATGGGACTTAGTCTCATTTTAGCAGCTTATATGATGCCTGAGAGTTTGAAGGAAAACGATACTTAGTCGCTATTGCTTGGTTTATACCTCATGGTCTAAATGAGGGCTTCACATTTACTCCTTTTCTGCGATTCTGTTTATAAGACTATCATGCTGGCAAAAAGGAACCTATTTGTAAGTGGGGCCGTCGCTTTTGAAAAGTAGTGTTCCCTTCGTTTTCTGCCTAAATTGATTATTGAACTATATTCTGTATATTTATTTATGATTAACTTTAGGACTGACAACATCCAAACTGTTTACTTATAAGATTTATAGAATATTTCAATAAATATCTAGATAAATGCTCATAAAGACGCACTGAAACCAGTTTGTGTACTAACACTTTGCATTATCAGATTCTGTTAAAAAAAATGTGTCGGCAGCAGAAATAGAACATAGATTTTATTTGATTAGCAGAAGCCAATATACATTTATAATGAAGCTGGGACTAGTACTAGGTTAGTGACAGTATAGTTACATTTAAAACCATTACTTACTAATAACCTCATAAAAGAAACCAAGCAATTTCCTTCAAACGCGCATGCGTCATAAGCTTCTAAAATGAGACTAGGGGCCACATGTATGAAAACTGTCCAGGTCTAAAACTCACTGTTGCCCATAGCAACCAGAGCGCCTGTCTCATTTTTGCAGAGCACTATATAAAATGAGAGGGGCGCTCTGATTGGTTGCTATGGGCAACAAAGTGAGTTCTAGCCCTACACAGTTTTCATACATTTGGCCCTTAGTCCCAATAATGCTCTAAAGCGCAGGCGCAAACTATTCAGCTAATGCGCAGTTTTCTCTAGTCCCGTAGGATAGAGACGGAGTAATTGCGCATGTACGGGAATTACCTGCACTTGTGATATTAAGCTGGAGGCAGGACAGGTAAGTATTACCGCAATGACAGTAAAATATCTACTCAATGTAAAGCTAATAACTAAGCGTTAACTGTAAACTAGCAGATATCTGGGAGCGATCTCTAAACTTTAGTGACCTAATCAAGGATAACCATAATAATATACATTATCAATGCCCATGTAAAAATTGGCGATTTCTATTGGTTGAATGTACCAAGCTGCAAAGAGATAACTTAGAACCAATCACAAGATAGAGGTTGGTCTCCCTTTATGGACCATGATTGGTTAATAGTTATGGTCACATCATGAAGTGACTTCAGCGCTGCTTATTGCCCTATTAACCCCTGAAGATGCCACTTTTACTAATACTGCTGGGTATAGTAGGGGCACATGTGGCATTGCTGACCCCAGACAGGATTACATTTACTAATACTGCAGAGTGTAGGAGTGGTATATGTGGCATTACTGGCATCAGAAAGGCCACATTTACTAATTTTGCTAAGTATAATAGTACCTGTGGCATTACTGGCACAAGACAAGGGCACATTTACTTTTACTGCTGGGTGTAGTAGTGGCACCTGTGGCATTACGGACACCAGAAAGGGGCAAAATTATTAATACTGCAGGGTGTAGTGGTGGCACATGTGAAGTTACTGGCACAAGACAAGGGGACCTTTACTAGTACTAAGAAATGCATTAGTAGCACCTGTGGTATTACTGGTACCAGACAGGGGCACATTTGCCAATACTGCTGGCTGTAGTAGTGGGCATCTATGGCATTACTGGCACCAAACGGGGCACATTTACTAATGCTATAAAGTGTAGTTATGGTACCTGGAGCATTACTGGCACCAGCCAGGGATACACCTGTGATGTTACTAGCACCAGACAGGGACACAGGTATTCATGCTGCAGAATAATGACACCTGTGGCATTATTGGCACCACATAATAGCACATTTATAAATACTAAGGAATGCAATAGTGGGCATCAGTGGAATTAATAGCACCAGGTAGGGGGCACATTCACCAATACTGCGGGGCATAATCATACCAGTGGCATTATTAGCACCAGACAAGCCCACGGTTACGAAAACTGTGGGGTTTTATAGTGGTTACCTGGGGAATTACTGATACCATGCAGGGGCAAATTTACCAATACTGTGGAGTATAGTAATGGCATATGTGGAGTTACTATAACATTTAGTGATACGACAGCGTGTAGTGGCACTTGTGGCATCATTGGCACCAACTCTACCGCACTGAACACTGCGGGGTGTTATGGCACATGTGAAATTATGGTCACCAGATCGGGGCACATTTACTAACACCAAGGGGTGTAGAGGTACCTGTGGCATTACTAGCACTAGATAGGGGCACATTTACTAATACTGCGGGTATAGTGGCATGTAATATAACTGGCCAAAAACAGGGGCATATTTTCTAATACTTTGGAGTACAGTAGTGGCTACCTTTTACATTACTGGCACATTTACTAATACTGTGGGGTGTAATAGTGGGTACTTGTAACATTACTGGTTCCAGTGGGGGACACATTTACTAACATAGTGGTGTGTAGTGGCATCTATGGCATTACTAGCACCTGAGAGGAGCACAGCCCCCTTGAGGTGTTCATATTCCGTCCGGAAACCGGACGGAAGAATGAACATGCTCAATGTTTTTTTGAGCGGACCGCGGGCGGCAAAACTGCCCGACGGAAAACCTGTGCAGTGGGGACATGCCCTAACACTGCTGAGTGTAGTAGTGGCACTTTTGGCACCAGGCAGGACTATATTTATTAATAATGCAGGGTTTAGTGGAAGCACCTTTGGTATTACTAGCAGTAGACATTCCCACAGTTCCTAATACTGTGGGGTATAGTAGAGGCAGCTGTGGCTTTACTAGCACATTTACTAATACTGTAGGGAGTCGCAGCAACTGTGGCCTTACTGGCACTAGACAGGAACACACCAGTACTGCATATTGTGAAAGTGGTATCTGTGGCATTACAAGTACCAGTCAGGGGTATATTTACTACTACTATGGGGTGTAGAAGTGGCACCCATTGCATTACTGGCACATTTACTAATACTGCAGAGCTAGGGGCACCTGTGGCATAATTGGCACCAGACACAGGGGTACATGCCCTGAATCTCTCAACACCAGTGACCTACACATTCAACTGCATCTACGTCCTCTACTAGTGCTCCAGGTAGTTGCAGAATCTAGCAACATATATCACTAACTTCCATTACCAATGGCATAAAAGATAAATCCTGTTCAGAAAGCCACAGACGACGGGTGAAGGAGGAATTAAGAAATATGGCGGATGCCAAACACTTTTCTATGCTTACATCAGAATCACTACACAAATAAATCTTAACCATAGAAGAGTTAGGGTGTGTTCCCAAGACAAAATACCAGTCAATACTTTATACTACAAACCCAACCCATACGGATGTATAGATCTCTGCTTGTAGGCATGGAATAGGAACCTTTATTAGTTCGCTCCAGAGTCAGGGTGCTTTCACACGGTGCATTTTTGATGCTTTTTTTTTTTTTTGTGCAGCAATGGACAGCATTACTTGCTGTGCCTTCCTGCACAAAAATGCATAAAAAAAAAACGCATCAAAAATGCACCGTGTGAAAGCACCCTCATGTAGTAATCACACAGGTGCGGGGCTGGCTATGGTAACAATCCATGCACCTTTGTCAGTATCACATGAGAAGGAGTATCCTATTTGTTCTTGATCAAATATGCAACAGAGGTTCCAAAAGGACCCTCAACACAAGCGTGAGCTAGCCTCAGCACTACTAATTCGCTAGCTTTGTCAAATGTGGCAGAAATATCATGAAGTTGTAAATCTGCTATGTTCCTTTACAATGGCCTCGTTCACACGGCTTATTCTGGGACTGATTTCAGCTGTACTGCGCGCCATATTTGCGCTGCAGTACGTCTGGAATCCGTCCCAGTCATTACGGTAATCCACAGTTGTCATAGAGAACTATGGATTCCGTCTCCTCTCCCAGCTCGGCGAATCCGCCAAGGAGGGAGAAAGTGACATGTACATTATTTACAGCATGTACGCGCCGCGAAGAATGAGTGTCTATGGGGCCGGCTAGTTGCCGGCCCCTCCTGCCCCGCTGCACGGCTGCCGGCGTAACTGCGGGGCGAAATCCGTCTCCGCTATTACGCCAGCAATAAACCGTGTGAACAAGACAGAATGTGGTACGTGTATACATCCAGCTGTTGTGCAGACATTTTTTAATGTTCTAACAGTCTTTACCATAAAATTATCATTCAGATATAGGAAAATTACAGATATACCTCTGGTCTGATTGATATAGGTGAACAGTTTCACCTGAACTTTACCTGGTACAAGCAAAGGATCCGACGAAAAACGGCAAAAAACAGGTATCGATAACATATCTATACGGAAGGTGCAAGGACAGATGTACACAAAAATAAAGTAAAACATCTGAAAGTTTTATACATGTTACTCATGCAGTTTTGATCATAGGAAACACAGCCCAGTTCCTATTTTCTAACCTGCGCTGGCAAAACACGATTGGCTTCAATAAGTGCTTTAAAAAGCACTCCGAAAAAATTAAACGCATGGAGCAATCGCCCATAGCAACCTCATTTTAGGTTTATGCCTTCAGTGCAGTTTAGAAAAGTAATCTGGTCACCATATTCATCCATCCCACCTTTAGGCTATGTTCACACGGCTTAAACTGGGATGTATCTCGCCCCATATTTCGTGCCGTACTGCGCAAAATACGGGGCGAGATACGTCCCAGTCATTACGGTAATCCACAATTCTCATAGAGAACTATGGATTAAGTCTCCTCCCCGCTCGGACAATACACCACGCAGGGAGATAAGTGACATGTCCAATTTCTAGCCGTGAATACGTGCCGTGAATAATGCAGGTCTATGGGGCCGGGGGGCTGCCGGCACTACGGCCCCCGAGCACACAACGTAATTGCGGGCGAAATACGTCCAGCAATTATTGCCGTGTGAACCCTGCCTTAATCTGACCCAGCCTTTATCTATGAACCCTTATGTGTAGGTCTTAGGAGTGCACACACAGATTAGCACAGGATAAGTCATCTGATCCCAGACCTGCAAGAAATGACTGCTTTTTAGGCAGTACACCCGATTATGAGGAATTGTAGTAGTAGCATTACACTTCTAGAACAGGAGCCTCCATTTTTTCACTACAATCATTATGACAGTAAACACGTTGATTGCAGTTTTAGCAGATCTGAGGTGAGCCTAAAAAGCAGCAACAACAAAGTAGAACAAACGTGAGCACTTACCTAAAATCAAGAAGATTTTTGCTTGGACTAATACTGGTGAATTCTTGGACATCTGGAGACAAGTTCAGATACTGCAGATCCAGAGCATTTTTTCTGAAAGGTCTGTGAGGAAGTAGAAACTTTCAGAAATCTCTAAACAGCAGCTGCTCCATGGGGTCTGATTGACTCCAATCTGTCCTGATTACTTACACATGAGTTGCAAGAGCTGATCATACTTAAAGGAAAACACTATTCACACAACAGTTTGGTGCATTTTCCCCCCCCCAATGTTTTTGCCTTAGGGTGCTTTCACACGGTGCGTTTTTTATGCTTTTTTATGTGTTTTTTGTGCAGAAAGGCACAGCAATTAATGCTGTACATTGCTGCACAAAAATCATGGTAACCAGAAACCTCTGTTCCTGCACTCCTCTCTCTGCTTGACCGATATGCGCAACTGTCCTATTATAAACTGAACGTATCTAAGTTAGTGTTCCTCCCACTCAACTGTCCCTCCAATTTGAAACAGCGACTATCCCAGTTAGATTTTATTTGGGCTTCCTCTCACATCACATACTTAGGTATTAAAATTTATCCAGATATGGAAACCACGATCGAACAAAACCTAGCAGATCTTAGTAAAACATTTACAGAAGAAATTCTAGACCCCGTAAATTCCAACTATCGTGGCTAGGGGCGTTCACGTGACAAAAATGCTACTATTACCTAAATTTCTTTACATATCCAGATCCTTACCATTCTATTCCTAAAGTTTCTCGTGGCCAGCTGCAGAACCAACTCCCCCCTTTTATCTGGAACAAGAAGAAACCCAGGATAAATAAGCAGAACTTATTCAGGAAATCTGATGCTGGAGGCTTATCTGTTCCGAACCTCTATCAATACAACGTAGCTTCGGTGTTAGAACCGCTCTCCCTTTCGGGTGTTCCTCAGTGACTAAAACATGGTTGTCACTAGAAAATTCAATTCCCCCCAAAGGGGTTTACTTTTGGGGATTACCTCTTAGCTATGTTGTTTGGCTGGAAACCGCCTACTCTGAGTCAAATTTACAATGTCTCATGCAGAAAACGCCTGGCGAAAGCACATAGCCACGACAGGTGGGGTTAACGTCACCAGAAACAGATGCCCGCTGTCCATACTTACTGTCCTTGCCCCAGAGGTTCCTATCCCAGCCTGGATAAACTTAGGATACTACACTGGGAGAACTGATGCGGGAACCCCATTTCTGCACATTCGAAGAGTTATGTAAACCATTGCCAATTCCCCGTAGCCGTTCTACCTTTTCCCCTTCAAATCAGACATGCAGTTCAGCAATGAAGGTGGCCTGTAAGAGAAGGCCCTTCCTCCCCTTTTCATAGGCTGTTATGGCATAGATTCCCCAAACCCCAAAAGGAGGACCTTTCACAATACCGCCCCCTTTTGGGGGAAATTTAAAACCAGTACCCGTCCCATGGAAACTCCCTTTGGTAACCCCTTCCCCATGGAACCCAGCCTATATTCCCCTCATAAGGTAGCCTCAATTAGGAGGAGTTGGTCCCTTTGGACAGAATCCACTTATTATAGACAGTGACCCCCAGGACAGGATCCACCTGGTTAGCAACTCCTGGAGGGGAAAAAGAGAGGGGGGAAAGGGACACATAATAATAATAAAAAAAAAAAAAAAAAAAGGGTAACACGGTTTCTCCCGCTCTTCCTATCTATGGAGTCACTTTCTGCGAATCTCGTCGGCGGACACCCTTGGCATTTATGGTTGTTCATGACGACACATATTGAACGCAGCACCCCAGTTAAGTGTTTATACTGGCCTGTACTTAGAAGATTCCTATTACTGTAACTTGGCTCATGTTAGAGTTTTGCTTATGTTTAATTTTGGTTCTCCACTGATGTCTTATGCTATTGTTCTCCGGCACATGTACATTGAATTTATGAATCTGTACAATGTAATACCCATGTCAAACGCTATTGTTAAATACTGTCAACTTTTTCTTCAATAAAAACATATCTTGCTGGAAAAAAAAAAAAATCATGGTAAAATCGCGATTTTTGCCGATTTATTTGTACAGCAATGTACAGCATTAATTGCCGTGCCTTCCTGCACAAAAAACACATAAAAAAGCATTAAAAACGCACGGTGTGAAAGCAGCCTTACATTTTCATTAAACGCCTTGAAGGTTACTGTCCCACAGTAACCTCATATGGACAAAACCACAAAAGCATATGGACAAAACCGCATCCAAATGCAGTGGCCATTTATGGATACATTTTTGTGATAGTACCTGAACTCAGAGAACTATGGATTACACCTCCTCTGCCCGCTCGTACAATACGATCGATACGCGCCGCGAGTACTGAATGTCAATGGGGCCAGCGGGCTGCCCCCCCGCGCCGTGGGAGTACGCGCGTATTAGAGCAAGCTCCCAAAAGACGCGATGTGCTGTGGCGCGAACTGTGCACGCTGTAGTACATCGTGTGAACATAATAGGGTGCTTTCATACAGTGCGTTTTTTGTGCAGAAATGTACAGCATTAAGTGCTGTGCCTCACTGCACAAACAACACATCCGAAAAAAACGCAGGTGCATGTGAAAGCACCCTTGACATGACATGGCTTTGCAACAATTATAAAAAAAAAAATTTTTAAAACATAACACGGTCTATATTGTTCCATAAGGTGGAACCACCATGCTACCTCTATTATAAGATGTACAAAAAGGGGAAGGGCTATTGTTTTACAGGAAAAATTAGCGCAGCATGCTGCGCTCCTGTTTCTGTCATTCCTGGTGGAACATGCAACAGAGGTGTGAGCTTATACTAAATATGTTCAATATTCATGTGCCACGAGTAACACATCGCAATCTGTTTTGATTGCAGCTTATGCCACAACTACTACATAAGAATGAAATTCCGCCTACATGGGGTGGCCAATTGCCACATGGTTCCAAAGTAAGGATGGTTGCACACATTGGTTTCGGTCGTGTGTTTCTTTTTTTGCAGAAATGCACAGCAATAAAGGCAGTTTAATGCATTTCTGAAAAAAGAATGCACTGTGTGAAAGTACCCTAAGGGTGCTTTCACACGGTGCATTTTTTGGTGCGATTTTTGTGCAGGAAGCCACAACAATTAATGATATACATTGTTGCACAAAAAACGCATCCAAAAAAACGCATCAAAACCGCACCGTGTGAAAGCACCCTTAAACTGTGGAATTACCTGCAATTATTGGCTACCACATGTGGACCTGTTTTTTTCCCCATAGTCACTATAGCAGGGGACCTTACCGTAGGGGTGAGATGATGCTGTTGCATTGCAGTCTGTATTAATGGCTTGTCAAATTTGTATTTGTTAATAGCAGGACCACACAGTAATGTTGATGCCTTGTTCAGGATTTCTTTCTCATGTTGCTGTGCTGGCTGTAAGTTAACGGTTTTATTTGCATGCAGATCTTGGCTGCACTGTTAGTTGGTTAGCTGAGTTATATACTGGGAAGGCAAAAGTAAATAACTGTTATAGGTCCTTGTTATCGTGGAAGCAATTCCTTTAACTAATAAAAGAACACAGATACATCAAATCATAGTATTTGCAAATGGCAACATAAATAGGATTAAAAAAAATCTAAACCGCTTTATAAATGCACCATTTTGAGTGCAGAAAATGTATGCAGCATAACACACTTTAAATGCAACTGCAACGCAACTGTAATGTGTGTTTGCAGCCAAAGGCTAGGGTCACATAGTGTTTTCTGGCATGTATTTTGCAGCAGTTTTTGTAAGCCAAAGCAGAGTATGGGTGCTTTCACACGGTGCGTTTTTTCAATGCGCTTTTTGTGCAGGAAGGCACAGCAATTAATGCTGTAGATTGCTGCACAAAAATCGCAGCAATTACCGCGACTTTATCGCGATTTTTGTGCAGCAATGTACAGCATTAATTGCTGTGCCTCCCTACACAAAACGCATTGAAAAAACGCACCAAAAACGTACCGTGTGAAAGCACCCTATTGCCATGTTCACACGACTTAAAATGGCCCGTATTTCGGTCCGTAATTACGCGCCAAAGTGCGCAAATTACGGGCTGAAAATGGCCCATTCATTACGGTAATCCACAGTTCTCATAGAGAACTATGGATTACGTCTACTCTCCCTGCTCGGCGAATCCGCCAAGCGGGGAGATAAGTGACATGTGAATTACCAGCGGCGTATATGCGCCGCTGGTAATGCAAGTCTATGGGCCAGCGAAGTGCCGGCCCCCCACTCACTCCCCCGCTCCGCCCACACGGCGTAATTGCGGGGCGTAATTACGCCCCGCATATACACCATGTGAACCTAGCCTGAGTCTAAAACACAGAAGAGATACAAGCCTCTCCACTATAATTGTTCTCGGTGTTGGCTCCACTCCTGGTTTTGGCTTAAAAATACTGTTGTAAAATACTTGCCAAAAAACACTGTGTGAACCCAGCCTAAAAGTGTTTTCCCGTGTTCAAGTTTGTAGTTGAAGCTTTGGAAGCCAAAGCCAAGAATGGCTTCAACCCTTTATCGCTGCAGCCAGTTTTGCCCTTTATTACATAGCCCTGTTTTTAAATCTGACGTGTCATTTTAAGTGTGAATAACTTTTTAATGCTTTTTACCTATCCATGTGGACTTAGAGAATGTTCTGTTGTGTCACAAGTTAGCAATAAATGTTGCTCCACATAATCCTTGTTTATTTGTGAAAAATATCATAATGTCATGAAAAATTGGCCATTTTCAAACTTGACATTTTTTTGTGTGTAAGACAAATAGTCGTACCACACAAAATAGTTTATAACTAGCATCTACCATATGTCTACTTTATGTTGGCAACATTTTTTTTTTTTTTTTATAACCTTAAGGGTACCTTTTTTTTTTCTTCAGGTACCAGGCCATTTCTTGCGTGGCTTTAAAGGGCCTGTATGTTAGACACCCCCTTAAATGTCTCCAGCAAAAAAAAAAATTGGGCCCTTAAAAGTATTCGAAACAGCATTTAGGAAGTTTAAATCTCTAGTTGTTTCACAGGAATTAAAGCAAAGTGGTGGTAACATTTCACTTTTTTTTTTTTTGCAGTTTTTTAGTTTTAATAAGTTACTGGACTACAGTAGATGTTAACAGGGAAACACAACTCAATACTGATTTCCCCGATTCTGACATTTTTAGAAATATCCAATATGTGGCCTTGGTAACTCAACCACAAGCCTCGGAATAGAGTAGGAGCAGCACCTAATGGATTCTAGGGTCACGTTGTTAAGGGATATTTTTTAGGCACCTTTTCAGGTTTTTGGACACCCTACAGTGCTAAAATTTGATCACTGCTAAAAAGAGCTCATTTTGGAAACTACACCCCTTAAGGAATGTATCCAGGGGTGTAATGAGTATATTGACCCCACAGGTGTTTTCACATTTTCTTTTTGTTTTTAGCTGTGAAAATAAGAATTTTTTCCCTAAACGTGTTAGCCAATTTCTTCCAAGTCCAGCAATACCCTATATATGGGTATAACTTCTGTTTCGGTACATGGCAGGGCACACAAGGAAAGTAGCGCTATTTGGCTTTTGGAAGACAGATTTTGGTGGGTGCCATGTTGCATTTGCAAAGCCCCCATAGTACCAGAACAGGTGAAACCTTCCTGAAGTCACTGTATTTTGGAATAATCACCCTGCAGCAAATTCATCTAGGGTTGTATTGTGCATTCTGGGCTAACAGGTGTTTCACAGGCTTTTTGTTTTTCCAAAAAACAACAATTCCGACATTGTTTCTTGGGTTTCAGCTTTACAACGTACGCCGTGTAATATAAATGACGATTTTAATATGCAAATCTGTACATTTACCATGCGGTTTTATGCTGTCATATTCTGAAATCCATAACTTTTTTTTTTATTTTTCTGTATATGAAGCTGTGTAAGGGCTTGCCTTTTTTGCGGGATGAGTTGATGTATTTTTTGGTACCCTTGTGGGGTTCATATGACACTTTGGTTGCTCTTTATCAAGGATTTTGTGAGGCAGGATTAACAAAACACAGCAATCCTGATATTGGTTTTTATTTCTTACAGCGGGCAGTATAAATATGTTGACTTTACTCAGCAGCTCGATAAAATTAGGGCTTGTTCACACGGCGTTTTCACTCCGTGTTAACTACGCTTTTTAGATCCGTCTTTGGGACCGACAGGACGGATCCAGAGACGGATCTAAACAATTAGCAGTGAGATTATCACTGCGGGAAATGAGGAACACGCAGCGGCGTTCACATGAGAGATCGCTGCTGCGTGTTTCCCTCCCGCCTGTCGGCTCCATCTTTGAAAGAATTGCATGTCAATTCTTAGATCGCATCCGCAAGACGGACCCGAAAGGTGCAAGGCAAACACGCAGCGGCGATCTCTCATGTGATCGCCGCTGCATGTTCCTCATTTCCCGCAGTGATAATCTCACTGCTAATTGTTTAGATCCGTCTCTGGATCCGTCCTGTCGGTCCCAAAGACGGATCTAAAAACAGCATTCACAGTGCAGTTTAAATGATAGGTATGTTTAATATGATTACAGCGATACCTAATTTATATTGGGTTTTTTTCTATGATACCACTTTGGGGTTTATATGAATTTTTGATTGATTTTTATTCCCTTTCATGTGCAGATAAGCACAAATTGCAATTCACCCCCCACCCCTTTTTTTTTTTTACAGCTTTCAGAGTGGGGGGTTAAATAATGTGATAGATTTGTAGGCCAGGTCATTACACACAGTGATATTTATTGCAATTTTTTATCTTTTTTTGAGGGGATTGTCATTTGTAATGGAGCAAGGGGGGAGGGAGTTTTATTTATTTTTTTTCTTTGTCCTCATAAGGGACTTGACTCTTGATTGCTGCTACAATACATTGCAGTACGTGTCTGTCCTGCTATATACAGTCATATGAAAAGTTTGGGCACTATTAATCTTAATCATTTTTAGTTCTAAAGTAGGAGAGTTTGCAACAGTGTGTATTTCAATTTGATATATCCTAATAACTGATGAACACAGTAATTTGTCCGGATTGAAATGAGGTTTTATTGTGTACTAACATGAAAATGTGCAGGACTGTGTGTATAACGAGAATATAAAGAATGAATTCAAAAAATCGAAGGTATAGGAGCGCATGAGGGAAACAAAGAGAGAATTAAACCCCCCCCTGTGTGTCTTATATGATGTGTCAAATATTTGGTTACCCTTTATCATTTTATTGATTTGAATCTTACAGACTACTGTTTACTGATTTGCTTTCTGAGCACACACATTGGTTTTGTGACCTCAGCTCGAGCTTTTGGAACTTCAATAGGGTCGTATCCTTATAATGATGTGTGTAAGGTATTTTATGGTGGCCAATTGCAAGTTGGTTCTCCTATGGAACTCTTGTGAGAGTGGCATCAAAGGGCTCCTCAAACAACTCTCAATATGGATTATCTTTCCCCGCCGAATCTCTCTCGCTCTTGGTCAAACAGTTGTTCAGTGGGGGAAGTGATACAAAAGTTGTCTCGAGATTTAACCTGTTGTGTTCCACTAGTGAGGCAAATGTAAGGAAATGGAAGACCACAGGGAACATAGTTCTTGTTAAGAAATAAAAAAATCAACCCAGAGTGGCAGGCAAGAAAAATGTCAGACAGCCAACCAGGGCCAGATGTGAATGGTGATGAACGTCAGGGACACTCGCACAGACCACTCAATGGGAGACTGCTGCAATCATCTTGCTGCAGATGGTGTCACCATCACAGCGACCAGCTAGGTCAACAATAAAGCACACTTGCACATGGAGGTAGCTGCTATGGGAGATGTGGCAGTATGAATGCGATTCCTACCACACGTACATAGTATCGCGAAAAGGTTTACGATTACGTTAAGTCGGCTTTGGTGCTTCCCCCCTTGTTAGCCGGTTTGGGATTAAGTTCGCTGAAATGCACGCCCACAAACGCCGTTGTGCACTGAAGGTTACGCAAGCTACATTGGACAAGCCGCTTCAGTTTTGGAAGACCATGGTTGTGGACGATTGAAACAGAAGATTGAGTTGTTTCGGTATACAGAGAAGGCCCCACCTTATGCATGGCGTCCATAAAAGCACAGCATTGAGAAAAACACTTGCGCTCCAACTGTAAATTGGAGACTTAGAGAGAGGTTTGTCATCATGATTTGGGGTGTGCCAAAGCGGCAACGGCCTTGGAAAGTGAGGGTCGCATGGGACCTTCAACATCTGTGTACAGCAGTTCTCAGATATAATGTCAGAAGAGGGATGACTTCACATAACTGTTGAAGTAACGCCGGGGATGGATATTTCAGCAAGACAATGATCCCAAAACACTGCTCCCAAATTTCTACTCGCATTCATGAGGAAATCAATTTACAGTTCTTGAAATGGCCATCCCATCCGGACCCCACCCCCACGCCGCCACCCCCCCCCCGTAACATTCGAACAGTGGGATACTTAGAGAGCGGGCTGTCCATGCTCGGCGAACCGCGACAAACTGCGACCATCAAACTTATACTCAACATAGAGATGTTTTGTAAAGAGTGAGGGTCAAAAATCGTCTTCCATCCAGGATCCAGGAAATCTGATTAAAAGCGAAGGAAGGACTAGAGGTGTTATTGTTGCAAAAGGTGGATGTACTAAATATTGGTCACTTTTCTGGGGCAGGTGGCCCTCATTAATCTTTAGCACCACGGTATATTTTGGTGTAATGAATATGTGCACCATATTGTGGGGTAGTACCAAGAAACCTATTTCAATACAGGTAAATTAATCGTGTCTTACAGTTCATTAGATATTTTAATTCCATATCTGAAATAGGTATGTTGCAAACACACCCCAAATATTTAGAACTATAAACATGATCTCCAAGAATCAATAGGGGTGCCCAAATCATTTTCAAAACTGGGACTGCTATTCATAACAATGCCAGTCAACCATTCCATGGCAGTCCCCCATACCTCACAGACAGATAATCTCCAAAAAAAACTGGGCAGTACGAATCTAGCAAGAGAAACAAAGTCCCCCAAGCTCGACCTTCCAAATCCCACCTATCATTTACCCATTTTGCCTTACCGGCCAAAAACACCTTGAACACTTCATTGTGCTTGTAGCCTGGTCTACTATCTGTAGGATGTAGCTTGTGTAAGGTACGCGTCTAGAGCTACAAAACGTCCCCGCCTAATGTATTATTTTCCACCGTGTGGTCAGTTTTTTTGCCACTCTAAGTTGCCAGGGAATTTTATAGTGAAGCCGATTCTATAGAGCGGCGAGCCAGTCATTGTGCGTAGCATAATAACAACAAAATTGTATATGAAGACCCCAAACCAAGCTCCCTTTGCATATTAAGCATTGGCACTCTCTCGTTCTACAGCACGCCTGAGGCGTTAGTGGGGAGCCTGGAAAGCTAGGCTAGTGTAGTTCGTCGGAGCAGTGATTTCGCTGCCGGACCGCTATAATAAGACACTGGATGACCACGAGCCAGCACTGAGATATTGTTGTATCGGACTCGCATTCGCTCGGTATGTATGCATCGCTGTAAGTGACTTTCACGAGATAGTCCACCGCCGCGAAGCGTTGATTGTAGCAGAATTCCGGCCATCTCTAGATATAATAAACGGTATTTGTTGCACCTTTCATTCCCTTTGGTGAATATAGAATTGCTGTTTTAAAGATTTACGTAGATGCTGCGTCAATGACAGTGCCTGGAGTGCGCAAAGTCAAAAAACACGTAACTGTTATGTTTTGATATAATAAACTGGTATTTTTTGCACCTATTACCAATTTCACCTGAGGGTGAATATAGAATATGATGTTTTAAAGATTTACATAGATGCCTGCGTTATATGAACAGTGCTGTCGTGCACCTACAAAAGTCAAAAAACACCATAAACTGTTATGTTTTGATATAATAAAACGGTATTTTCTTGCACTTTCAATCACTTGTGGCGTGAAATATAGAATTGCTGTTTTGAGATTTTGTAGATGCTGCTGTCAATGAACAGGCTGGGTGCGCAAAGTTAAAAAAACACGTAACTGTTTGTTTTGATATAATAACACGCTATTTTTTTGCACTTTTCAATTCACTGTGGTGAATATAGAAATTGCTGTTTATAAGATTTACGTAAATGTTGCGTCAATGAACAGTTTGCGGTGTGCGCAAAAGTCAAAAAACATACGTAACTGTTATGTTTTGATTATATTAAACGGTATTTTTTGCACCCTCTTCAATTCCATCCTGTGGTGATATATAGAAATGCTGTTTTAAGCTTTACGTAGATGCTGAGTCAATGAACAGTGCTGGCCCCGTGCGCAAAAAGTCAAAAAACTAGTAAACTGTTATGTTTTGATATAATAAACGGGTTTTTTTTGCACCTTTCAATTCACCTGTGGTGAATATAGAATTGTGTATTTAAGATTTACGTAGATGCTGCGTCAATGAACAGTGCCTGGTGCGCAAAAGTCAAAAAAACACGTTACGCTGTTATGCTCTTTGAGTAATAGACCGGTATTTTTGGCACTTTCAATTCACCTGTGTGTGAATATAGAATTGCTGTTTTAAAGTAATTTCGTAGATTGCTGCTTCAATGACAAGTGCTGGGTGCGCAAAGTAAAAAAAAACAACCGTAACTGTTATGTTTTCGATATAATACACGGTATTTTTTGCACCTTTAATTGACCTGCTGGTGAATATTAGAATTGCCTGTTTTAAGTTTTACGTAGTGCTGGTTACAATGAAACAGTGTGGGTCGCATATAAGTTCAAAATAACACGTAAACTGTTATGTTTTGAATATAATAATCGGTATTTTTGCACCTTTCATTTCACTGTGGTGAATATAGAATCATTGCATGTTTTAAGATTACGAATAGTTGACTGCGTCATATGAACAGTGCTGGGGATAGCGCAAAAGGTCAAAAAAAACACGTAAATGTTATGTTTTGATATTTAATAAACAGGTATTTTTTGCACTTTCATAATTCACCTGTGGTGAATATAGAATTGCTGTTTTAAGATGTACAGTAGTGCTGAGTCACAGATAACAGTGTACTGGGTGCGCAAAGTCAAAAGGACACGTACTGTTATGTTTTTGATATAAACATATAACGGTTATTTTTTGCCACCTTTCAATTCACCTTTGGTCTGGAATATAGGAATTGCTGTTATTAGTTTTACGTATGATGTTGCGTCACATGAACAGTGCTGGGTCGCGCAAAAGTCAAAAAAACACGTAACTGTTAATGTTTTGATATAATAAACGGTATTTTTTGCAACTTCAATTCTCCTGTGGTGAATATAGAATTGCTGTTTTAGATTTACGTAGATAGTTGCGTCATTGAACAGTGCTGGGTGCGGCAAAAGTCATTAATAACACGTAACTGTTATGTTTTGATTTATAATAAACGGTATTTTTGCACCTTTCATTCCACCTGTGGTGAATATAGAATTGCTGTTTTAAGTTTTACGTAGTTGTTGCGGCGTCAATGAACAGTGCTGGGTGCGGCAAATGTCAAAAAAACTCGTAACTGTATGTTTTGATATAATATACTGTATTTTTTGCACCTTTCAATTTGACTGTGGTGGAATATTGAATAAGCTGTTTTAAGATTTACGTTTAGATGGCTGCGTCAATGAACAGTGCTGGGTGCCGCCAACAAGTCAAAAACACGTCAACTGTTTAGTTTTGATTATATATAAAACGGTTTTTTTTGCACGTTTCAATTCACTGTGGTGAATATTAGAAAGCTGCTTTTAAGATTTTCGTAGATGCTGCGTCAATGAAAAGTGCTGGGTGCGCAAAAGTTCAAAAAACACGTAACCGTTAAGGTTTTGATTTAATAAACGGTATTTTTTGCAACTTTCAATTCACATGTGGTGAATATTAGAATCTGCTGTTTTATGATTTACGTAGATGCTGCGTCAATGGAACAGTGCTGGGTGCGCAAAACGTCAAAAAAAACACAGTAAATGTTATGTTTTGATTTAATAAATCGGTATATTTTTTTGCACCTGTTCATTTCACTGTGGTGAATTTAGAATTGATGTTTTAAGGATTTACGTTGTTGCTGCGTCCATTGAACAGTGCTGGTGCGCAAAAAGTCAAAAAAAACATCAGTAACTGATTTGCTTTTGATATAATAGTCGGTACTTTTTTGCACCATTTCAATTCAACTGTGGTGAATAAAGAATTGCGGTTTTAAGATTTACGTAGATGCCGGCGTTCTAATGAACAGTGCTGGGTGCGCAAAGTAAAAAAAGACACGTAACTGTTATGTTTTGATATAATACAACGGTATTTTTTGCACCTTTCAAATTGGACCATGTGGTGATGAATATAGAATTTTGCTTGTTTTACGATTTAGTAGATGCTGCCGTCAATGACCAGTGCTGGGTGCGCAAAAGTCAAAAAAAACACGTAACTGTTATGTCGTTGATATATTAAACGGTATTTTTTGTACCTTTCAATTCACCTGTGGTGAATATAAGAATTGCTGTTTTAAGATTTACGGAAGTGCTGCGTCAATGAACAGTGTGGGTGCGCAAAGTCAAAAACAGTACATGTTATGTTTTGATATAATAAACAGGTATTTTTTGACCTTTCAATTGCAGCTGTGCGTGATATATAGAATTGCTCGTTTTGAAGATTTACGTAGATGCTGCGTCAATGAACAGTGCTGGGGTGCGCAAAAAGTCAAAAAAAACAAGTAACTGTTATGTTTTGATATAATTTATAACTGTATTTTTCGCACCTTTCACAATCTACCTGTGGTGGATTATAGAAATTGCTGTTTTAAGATTTACGTAGATGCTGCGTCAATGAACAGTGTGGGTGCGCAAAAGTCAAAAGACATGTAACTGTTATGTTTTGATATAATAAACGGTATTTTTTGCACCTTTCAATTTCACATGTGGTGATATAGAATTGCAGTTTAAGATTTACGTTGATGCATGCGTCCAAGATGAACAGTGCTGGGTGCGCAAAAGTCAAAAAAAACGTAACTGTTATGTTGTTGATATTACTATAATGGTATTTTTTCGCCACCGTTCACTTCACCTGTGTGATATTGATTGCCTGTTTTTTAAGATTTAAGTAGATGTGCGTCAATGAACAGTGTGGGTGCCGCAAAGTAAAAAAAAAACGTAACTGTTATGTTTTGATATAATTAACGGTATTTTTTGCACCCTTTCAATTGATCTGTGACTGAATTTAGCAATTGCAGTTTTTAGATTTAAGTAGATGACTGCGACAATATGAAAACAGTGCTGGGGTGCGCAAAAGTACAATAAAACATGTAAACTGTTATGTTTTGATATAAATACAACGGGTTTTTTTGCACACTTTCAATTCACCTGTGGTGATATAGAATTGCTGTTTAAGATTTACGTAGATGCTGCGTCAATGAACAGTGCTGGGTGAGCAAAGTCAAAAACACGTGTAACTGTTATGTTTTGATATAATAAACGGTCATTTTTTGCAACCTTTACAAATTGACTGTGGTGAATATAGAATTGTTGTTTTGAGATTTACGTAGATGCGCGTCAAGAACAGTGCTTGGGTGCGCATTAGTCAAAAATACACGTTAACTGTTATGTTTTGATATAATTACTGTATTTTTTGCACCTTTCCAATTCACCTGTGGTGAACTATAGAATGCTGTTTTAAGATTACGTAGATGCTGCGTCAATGAACAGTACTTGGTGCGCACTAGTCAAAAAACACGTAACTGTTATGTTTTGATATATTAAACGGTATTTTTTGTCACCTTTCAATTCACTGTGGTGAATATAGTACTTGCGTGGTTTTTTAAGATTACGTAGATGCTGCGGGTCAATTAAACAAGTGCTGGCGTGCGCAAAAGTCAAAAAACACTGAACTGTTATTGTTTTGATATAATAAACGGTATTTTTTGCCACCTTTCAATTGACTGTGGCTGAATATAGTATTGCTGTTTTAGATTTACGTAGATGATGCGGTCAATGAACAGTGCTGGGTGCGCATAATGTAAAAAAACAAGTAAAACTGTTATGTTTTTTGATATAATAAACTGTATTTTTTGCACCTTCAATTGGACCTGTGGTGATTTACTAGAATTGCTGTTTAATTTTTTACGTAGATGCTGCGTCAATGAACAGTGCTGGGTGCGCAAAAGTCAAAAAACACGTAACTGTTAGGTTTTGTTTTAATCAAACTTTATTTTTTTTGCACTATCTTCTCCTGTGGTGAATATTAGAATTGCATGTTGTAAGATTATTGTAGATGCTGCGTCAATAAACAGTGCTGGGTGAGCAACAAAAGTAAAAAAAACACGTAACTGTTATGTTTTTGATATAATATACGTATTTTTTGCACCTTCAATTCACCTGTGGTGAATATAGGAAATGCTGTTTTTAAGATTTTCGTAGATGTTGCGTCAATGAACCAGTGGCTGGATGCGAAAAGTCAAAAAACACGTAAAACATGTTATGTTTTTGATTTAATAAACGGTTATTTTTTTGCACCCTTTAATTCACCAGTGAGTGAATGTAATAGAATTTGTGTTTCTATGTGTAAGTAGATGCTGCGTCAAGGAACAGTGCTGGGTGCGCAAAAGTCAAAAAAAACTCGGTAATGGTATGTTTTGATATATATAAACGATTTTTTTGCCACTTTCAGTTCACCTGTGGTGAATATAGGATTGCTGTTTTAAGATTGACGATAGATTGCTGCGTCAATGAACACAGTTGCCGCCCTGCTGGATGTGCGCACAAAGTCAAAAAACACGTAATGTTATGTTTTGATATAATTAATCGGGATTTTTTGAACATTTCAATTCTCCTGTGGTGAATATAGAATTGCGGATTTTAAGATTTTCCGTCAGATGTTTGCGTCAATGAACGAGTGACTGGGGTGCGCAAAAGTCAAAAAAACACGTAACTGTTATTTTTGATATAATAACAGGTATTTTTTGCACACCTTTCAATTCACCTGTGGTAAGTGAATATAGAATTGCTGTTTTAAGATTCTCCGTAGATGTTGCCGTCAATGGAACAGTGCTGGGTCGCGCAAACAGTCAAAACAACACGTAAACTGTTATGTTTTGTTCATAATAAACGGTATTTTTGGGCACAATTTCAATTGACCTTGTGGTGAACTATTGACATTGTGTTTTATGATTTTCGTACGATGTTTCCGTCAATGGAACAGTGCCTGGGTGCGCAAAAGTCAAAAAAAAACGGAACTGTTATGTTTTGTTTTAATAAAACTGCTCTTTTTTGCACCTTTCAATTGACACTGTGGGTGAATATAGAATTGCTGTTTAGATTTACGTTGATGCTGCGTCAAGGAACTCAGTGCTGGGTGCGCAAAAGTCAAAAATAAACTAGTATAACGCGTTATGTTTTGATATAATAATCGGTATTTTTTGCAACTTTCAATTCACCTGTGGGTGAATATAAGAATTGCTGTTAAGATTTACGTAGATGACTGCGTCAATGAACAGTGCTGGTGTGGCCGCAAACAAGTCAAAAAAACACGTAACTGTTTTGTTTTGATATAATAACGGTATTTTTGCGACCTTTCAATTCCCTGTGGTCTGGGAGTGAATATAGAATTGATGTTTTAAGCATTTACGTAGATGCTGCGTCAATGAACAGTGTGGGTGCGCCAACACGTCAAAAAAAAACACGTACACTGTTATGTTTGATATAATAAACGGTATTTTTTGCACCTTTCAATTTCACCTGTTGGTGATTATAGAATTGCTGTTTTCAAGATTTACGTTGATGTGCGGTCAATGAACAGTGCTGGGTGCAACGCGCAAAAGTCACAAAAAACACGTAAACTGTTAATTTGTTGTGATATATAAACGGTATTTTTTGCCACCTTTCAATTGACCTGTGGTGAATATGAATTGCGTTTTAAGATTTACGTAGACTCCCCCCCCCCCCCCCCCCCCCCCCCCCCCCCCCCCCCCCCCGATGGCTGCGTCACATGAACAGTGCTGGGTGCGCCAAAGTCAAAAAAAACACGTAACTGTTTTGTTGTTGATATAAATAATAACGGTTTTTTTTGCTCACTTTCCAATTTTGACCTGTGGTGTATATATAGATTTGATGTTCTTTAGATTTACGTAGTTGCTGCGTCATTGAACAGTGTCTTGGTGCGCAAAAAAGTCTAAAAAAACACGTATAACTGTTATGTTTTGATTAATAAACGGTATTTTATTGCACACTTTCAATTCACCTGTGGTTGAATATAGAATTGCTGTGTTTTAAGATTTAGTAGATGCTGCGTCAATGAAACCTGTGCTGGGTGCGCACCCAAAAGTAACAAAACACGTAACTGTGATGTTTTCGTACGATACACGGTATTTTTGGCACAAAACAACCTGTAGCTGACTTACAAGATTTGCTGGTTTGTATTTTAAGTTGCAAGGTGGATATATCAACAGTCACAGGTGTAATGGGTAAAATTTAACACCTATCTGAAAATGTATACTGAAATCAAATTGGGAGTTTTCTGCAGCTAAACAAATAGACCTGCAGTTACTAGAACTGATGTTTATCAATATAAGTATCCAGGCTGCCCTCAATATCCAGGATAATATTTTTCAATAGCAAACTAGTTAATAATAAAGATCCTATTTCACACAATGTTACACTAAGTCTTGGTTGAAAACTTTATCCAGTGTTCTTTATAGATATGAGCTTGTCTGTGTTCGGCCCGCGGCCACCCCCCCCCCCTCCGCTCCACCGCCGTGAATTTACAGTGGTAGATTCTGCTTTAAAATTCTCCTAGCTAACTACATAAATATGTTCAAAATCCCTAATCTTAACATAATTGGAAGGATCACAGCTAAACAGTAGAACCTTTCTCATGTGCATAAATAGATACTTTCGCTGAGTTTTGTTCACAGGCAGAAGCAGGTCCTCATCCTATGGACGCTGATGAGGACACTGAGGCTGAAACAGAAAACGATGTTCTATGTTAAAACACGAGGGAGTCTGGTCATGGTGATTTTTTTCAAGCAATCGCAACCTTACCATCCCGTCATGACGTCGCTCACACCATCTCACCCTCTCTATTTCTGTAATTCATTTGCTGGCCGCCCACAAAACTTACAGGAAGCGCCAGAAAAAGGCGTGATCTTTATAGATTGTTGCAAGATTTTTTTAACCTTAATTATCGCTATGACTGTAATTTCGATCACCATAAAACCTTGCGATCTTCAACTTTGTCGATAAAAATGACTCAACACTAGTTGTGAGGCCATTCGAGGAGGCTACAGTTATTTGTCAGTCGCAGGAATAACGGGATGAATAACTGTCATTTCCAATGTTCATGTCCTGGAAACAGGATGCTGAAAAAATCTGTCTGGGCAGGGACTGGAGACGTGGCGGACTAATCTCGCCCGGCCACATGAGTCACGTGGGGACGGGATAATGGAGGAGGACGGAGGACATTGGAGCAGAAGCATGTTGGTGATCGAGTGGTTTTATTACCAGGGTGACAAGAGAGGAGGAGCAGGACTGCTGCGAGGAGCTAGATTGGAGATGAGGAAGAGGGGAAGATGACTGCAAGCACTAGTGGCAGTATCAGTGGTGATGGAGGCAGGGAGCCCCTCGGAGTCACTTGTGCAGATGGCCCGCAGCATGCTGATTTGCAGGGACTAGTGACAGACGAATTGTCCAGCATCCGCAGAGGGATTGATTCTGGCTCTTCCCCCCTATTGGGACACTCGCTAACGGTCCAAAATGGGAGACTTTTTCCCCTGCAATTGAGAGGAGAGGCAAAATCCAATACTATAGGGAAAATCATCTGTAGTTCAGTTGGCCGCTGCCAATGTGCGTGCATCGTCCCCTCTATCTGACAGGTCTGACCGGGGGGTTATTACAGCGCTACACGTTACTTCTGCCGCGGCTGCGGGGAAGGTGGGGCGGTTGGAAGCAGTACCAGCATCCGTATCAAGCAGCAACCTAAGTCTGGAGTCACTGATGAAGCTGCTTCCTTCACACCCACACATAGTGAGGAGGGCAGTCGCCAGCAGCCCAGCAGCAGAAGGGACCTAGGAGCAGACATCTGAGCTAACAGTGGTGGCATACTTGGAAAAGCACTTGCATCACCCAGTTTCGAGATCCGCTGGACTTCTTGGCAAGCAAACTGGAGGTGTGGCAGCAACTTGCAGAGTTTGCAGTGGGAGAAGAAGCTGTCCTGCCCGGCCACTAGTGTGGCATCAGAGTGGGTGTTCAAGTGCGGGCGGGGGCCATTGTTGCCCCAAGGAGATACCCGCTTGTCCACGGGAATCTTTGTCAAGATGAATCAGGCGGGGATCGGCCAGGTTCCACACTATCAATTGCCATAGGCTGTCAGACTACATCAGCCAATGACGCCTCAACCAAACTCGTGAGAAATGAGTCTGGGTTCAAACTAACTGCCTCAGCCCACTATTCTGATGCCGCCACGCCTGAGGCACACTTCTGCTGACAGTTTCTCCATCTGCCACCAACCATACTTTACCAGGACTGGTATTGCCACCCTCTTCCACACTGTGTCATTGTGCCCACTGTCTGACCTCATGCTGCTGCGTGGCTATGCTGTCGTGATCCTCCACACTGTGTCATTGTTCTCCACTCGGTGGCCTACATCCCTGTTTTTGCCACATCCAGAATGTCATATGTGCCACTGTTTGACCTCATTGCTCGCGGGCTGTGGCTTGCTGCCGTGACCTCCACAACTGTGTCATTTTGTCTCACTCTGTGGCCCTACTCCTGTTTTTACCACACCTCCATAATGTCATTGTGCTCTGTCTGACCTCATGCTGCTGCTGTGGAGCTTGCCGTGACCTACGCACTGTCATTTTGTGCCACTGTCTGCTCCTCTTGTGATGCTGTGGCTGTTGCCGTGACCTTCACACTGTCATGTGCCAATCCTGTCTGACCTCAGCTGCGCTGGGCTGCTGCCGTGGACCTACACACTCTGTCTTTGTGCCACATGTGCTGAACCTCATGCCTGCTGATGTGGATGCTGCCGTGACCTACCACAACTGTGTCATTGTCCCACTCTGTGGCCTATTCCTGTTTTTGCACGCTCAGAATGTCATTGTGCAACTGTCTGACTCTATGCTGCTGCTGTGGGCTCTGCCAGTGAACTCCCCACCACTGTGTCATTGTCCCACTCTGTGGCCATACTCCTGTTTTCACCTCCAGAATTGTCATTGTGCCCACTGTCTGACCTCATGCTGCTGGCTGTGGCCTGCATGCCGTTAGACTCCCACTGTGGTCATTGTGCTACTGTCTGACATCATGCTTGCTGCTGTGGATGCTGCCGTGACTACACACATGTGTCATTGTGCACTGTCTGACCTCAGGCTGCTGCTGTGGCTGCTGCCGTGACCTACACACTGTGTCATTGTCCCATTATGTGGCTCACTCTGTGGCCTACTCCTGTTTTTGCCACCTCCAGAATGTCATTGTGCCACTCTCTGACCCCATGCTGCTGTGGCTTCCGCCGTCACCTCCACACTCTGTCACTGATGTTGCCATCCTAAGCTCTCAGAGCTTGTTTTTTTTATGCTTTAGCTGCTCCTTGACTTTTTCAGGCTTACATTCCACCCCTTCACAGTTTTTTGGGGTCAAGTTTGCCCCTCTTAAGTGCCAGGGGAATTTTTTAGTGAAAGCGATTTAAGTGCAGCCGGCAGTAATGTGCCGTGTCATACGAAAATACAACATTGTACGAAGGACTACAAACCAAGCTCCCTCTGCATTTTTAAGCATCTCACAACGTTCTACGCACTTCCGGTAGGCTCTGTGCAGCCTGGACCATAGCTGTTTTTTATCGTGATTCTTGCTGAAGTAATTCGGACAAAGTTTTTTTTTGCCAAGAATTTGGCGAAGTGAACTAAACGAATTTCGGGAAATTCGCCCATCTCTAATTATTTCACTTTGTTTTCTGACATATTTCTAATATTCGAAAATAAAAATAAATGTGTCTGCTAATTGCACTAGACCTTGAATCAGGGATAGACTGGCCTACCAGAGTACCAGGCAATCTGTAACAGCAAGACTTCAAGGGTCAATTAGAAGCAAGATCATCTGTAACTACCAGGAACTTTGGAGCCAGACTTGCTACTGGAATCAGCTACATAAGTTGACTTTTATAAGACTATATTGATGAAATGATCTGCAACTGGAATGATAACAAAGTTTATTGAATGAGCCAATTAAAGGGATTGTCCCACCTAGTGGTTTACTCTCTCCACAGACTCACACTTCCTGTGCAGGTGCGTGGGTCTATAGCATTGGCAAACATTTCAGCTTAGCTAGTTCTATTCTTAACTGATCCTGTTATAGGGATATTATTGATGAATGAGTTGTGAAAAATACTGACAATGTCCAGGCAGCAGTATTTGTTATGAGAGGAAGCTTCTAGTGAAAAAAAAAAAAATGATATGTGTCATGATCATGCCAGAAGAAAGAAACACCCAGCGTTGAGTTCATGGGCGCCGGCCCATGGCCGTTGCGACAGTAAGCCGTGGTTTTTGGACATTGTGTAGACATTTGTGTTCACTAGTGGTGGAACTGGGTTTTCTTCCCTGCTATCTTGATTTGCATTCCCTGGCTGACGCACGGAAAAGGAATCGCCCAGCACTCCACGGGAGTTAACTGTATCCTTGCTCCTGGGATGATTGAGCAGCTCTACCTTCCTTTTCTGTCTTACTGTTTCTTCCTCCTATGCTTTGGCCTTAGTTCTCCTGATGGGTTTTTAAGGGTTCTTCTGTCTCCTTCTCCTTGCTGTTATACTTGGTCTGCTTCTGCCCTTAACTCGCCTTCTTTATTCTGTGCACCTCCTCTGGTTTTACTTACTTGCTAGTTTCACGTTTATTCTTCTCCCTTTTGACTTTGTACCGCTTTTCCGATAGTTAGATTTGGCTTGTTTGCCATCCCTTTTTGTGTTTTTTTTGTTTGTCTGCGTCTTGGTTTCCACCTATTCAGTATGTGCTCATTTTTGGTTGGGGGCCGCCCTATTAAGGAGCGGGCCCCCCCAAAAGGCAGGGACAGGGGTTGGGATCAGTGTCAGGGCCTCACACTGTCTGTGTCTGTTCAGACGCCTCTGACGGATCCCTTACAATATGCTACCAAGACAATGTTGACAGACAGACAGCTGATGAGTGACTCTGTTATCTTTGATATAATTACAGATAAATGTGGTCCACACACCTGTCATGAATAGCATGAGACTGCTTCTGTGTCAATAACTCTAAAGGTTAAAAATGTTCTCAATTGAAAGTTATGATCAGAGACTGAAAAACAATCTCCATTCTGCTGATAAGACACTTTAGGGTGTGATAAAACCATATTGGCCACTACTAAAGCATAGATAGGTGGTCTGTAACTAGACAAGCCTGTGTAAAAAAAGCAAGGATGCTCTGACTCTGAAATGAAGCAAAATCGACACAGCAATGTACTTGGTAATAATCTTTATTTACCTTTTCCCTAGATATTTAAAGCTAATCAATGACATAGGTATACCCCTTTAAATTTGGACATTTACATGTTCTGTAAATATAAAGAATGGTCCAAATTTTGTAAGGATTGCCAAAGAACCCCAATTCTGATACCGGTCACCAGAGAATGTGCTGCTCACATGGTTTCACAATTTATCAGTATCAAAATTTGTATCAAATAATGGAAGTTTGTCGAAAGCTATAATGCATATTGTATTCGACAACCAGAATAACCCCTAAAACAGGCAGAAGTGGTAAAAATAATAAAAGGCTTTATAAAGTTAATACTAATTTGTTGCTTCAGCCTCTACTTTCCCTCTACTTTGGTTTTCCAAAGGTAAAAATTATACTACAATTAAAGTGACGGTAGTCATAGAGGAGTCCCAGCACTTGGGTCTCCCTCTTTAAGCTAAAATGGAAGCATCCTGTATATGAGCAGCTGTTTTGGTGGACTCAAGATGTACTTGTATTCTCTGCACAATTTTTTTTTCTTACCATTCTATATATTTTCTACTAGATATCAGTTTAAGCCTTGAGTTTAATCTCTTTAGGTTATAGAGAAAAATAAAATGTATTTGAGTCCAAATATGTGCCTGTTGTGCGAAATTCTTATGACTCTTTTTACAAGTTGGGCATGCATCTCTTTCACTGTTGTAATAACTACATTAGTAGTTGTCAAATTGGAAAATCAAGTAACTGAATTGCTGTATACAGTAGTAAAAGTTAAAGAGGGAACCTAATATTTAAAGTAGTGAATGCATACATTACGTGTGCTTATGTGATTCTTTATAATATATGTTACTAGAAGAACTAGGATTCTACATTCCAGCAGCTTGTAGTTCTCATACCTTTGTTCTGGAGACAATGTTCAGAAAGCTTCACAAAATGTTAGCTTACAGTAGCAAAGTCAATAGAAGATAAGGAGTATAAAGTGGGGATATGTAGCTTTTTTTTCATCTGTGGTTGAAACTGCATGCTGTGGGTGAGGATAGGTACAGAAGTAGGAGGCTGTTGATTAAACCAATTTTTGTTTTTATTAAGGAACAGCATAAGGACTTGTTGGTATCCAAGATCTCATCACAGAGCACCATCCATAGTGTATAACTCTCTAACAATCTATCAGCAATTGCATGCCATGAAACAAACTAGCCCTGGCTTTCACATGCAATCCAATAGACAGAAAGAAGCTGCTTTAACCTGACAGCCAGTCATAATAATATGGCTCATTGGTTTTTTCCTCTTTACCTTCCAAAAGCATAACTTTTTTTTTTAGTTTTCCATCTACATAGACATATGAATTTTTTGTTTTTTTTTTCTGCAGGACAAAATGTAATTTCTAATGCTGCCATTGACTGTACCACAGAATATACTGGGAAACTACAAAAATTCTGAGTGAGGGGAAGAAAACCTATTTGCACAAGGTCTTTGTTTTTATGGTGTTCACTCTTTGTTATAAATGATGTAGTATCTCTGCAGAGTCTTTATATGTTTTAGTAGTTTTTAAAAAATACAAACATTCTCTATTTCTTAAAGGGGTTTTCTCGCTACAAAGATCATATATGTAATGAAAGGAACAATAAAAATAATCACTTTTGTAATTGATTTGTGTAACCTAAATCATTTAGCTATTAGCTAATCTGTGTATGTCTAGAGCTAATTCTACAGCCTCAGGTCTGGCCACGCCCCTGTGTTGTGATTGGCTGTCCTACACTCTTTGTGCTCGCTTCCCTCTGAGCAGTGTGAAACTGACTGCCTGAGTTCTCCATGCTAGGTGCTGGCCATCTGTGTATGTGTTCTCATTGTTTTCATCTCACTCCCTCCTGAGCTGTGTGATACTGCCTGTGCTCCTCTTTGCTACTCTCCCAGTGACACCTCTTTGTGAAGGATCTGGGCAATTACTAAGTCTCTTTAGCTGCTAGATTACCTCCCCCACCCTTATAACACACCCCTATACACTCTACTCCCCCACTCTGTTTGTAGTTTGCATTTCTCACACTTGTTTCAACATTTAAGGCTTTATTTATAACTGTTTACACCAATGCAGATGTTTTGCTTATAAGGATTGTTTGTGGAACCTGGGATGGAGGTGACTATCACAGCTCTCCAGGCATGAGAACTGACCAATGCAGGAGGTCTGCAGAGCTGTGACATTCACTCCCTGCCACTGTTCTCACAGAATGAAAAAGAGGAATGGGGAGGAAACGGAACAGATAAGGGATGTGATGTCACCACTCTTGAGTGAGGGAAGACAAGCCTACTGGGAGGAGAGACATGCCCCTGGATTTGAAACTCGTAAGACAGAAAAACAGCTCAGATGCCTGTGAAAGTCTGTAGTGGGAAAACACCTTTAAATTAGCACTGCAGTGCCATTTTCTGTGACTCATAATTTTTTCACCTATGGACCTGAATAAGGCTGCACGTATTGAAGGCTGAAATATAATTTTTATTGGAACCAGTTTGGGATACATGCAATTTTTTGATCACCTTTTTCTACCAATTTTTAGGGGACATGAAATTAAAAATAAACACACAATTTTGGCGGTTGGATTTTTTTTTCTTTTACGGTGTTCAGCTTACAGGATAATTAATGTTATATCTTAATAGATCACACTTTGTAAAATGACAAAAGGTGGATGATTTGAGCATTTCAATTATTTAAATTTTTTTATACTTTTCAAACATTTTCTTTTTTTATACTTTTTCCGCCTAGTGCACATGACCAATAGGTGGCTCAATTGTCTGTACAACTTTCTGCATTGTAAAAACAATGCAAAAGGGTGTACAGAGATGGCGGCTCTGGGAAGTAATAGAAACTTAAACATGGTGGCTATAGAAGTCTGTATTAGTCTTCCAACTGCCATGTTAACGGATCAGAATCCCACAGTCTTGCTTCGGGGCTGCCGATCAGAGTGTATAATGGTGCGCAGCTCATATAGATGCTGCTGTTGAGATCTCCAAGGTGTCTAAAGGGTTAAACAGCAGGGAACGGATCCAGCTCCATTTCCTGCTGTGAACAGCAGGTGTCAAAGTAAGCCCGATATAGGACCTTACTGGCACCATGATGTGCTCATATGTCATCTGTCAGTAAGAGGTTGAGCTGATAGTGTGCCCGTAACCTTTTGGGCCTCTGAATGTCCACCATTAACTGACAGGGACTCTTGCTAGGATATGTATCCAGGGATATCTATGTAACAAAATATATAGCAGTAAAGAAATAGTTTTTTTTTTAAATCCTCTTTTTAAATATGGTGAATATAGTAATAAAGATATTTATTTTTTATATTTATTATTAGATTTAGAAAGAATTCTGTAATGTTAAAAAATTATATAGTTTAATGTAAATCATTGTAAATCAATGAAAATATATGTTGACTTGCAATGGGGACATAGGATGAATAATTCATTCTGAAGGTGAGCTACTCCATGGTAGGTTGAAGTTGTCATGCACAAGTTCAGAGAACTGTAAACAGTCATCTAAATGAACCTAGTCAAAATTTCTCCACAGATTCTTTCTTAAAAAAACCTAAATCAT
>JAODAL010033992.1:0-44861 GCA_025379985.1 Phyllomedusa bahiana | reverse complement strand
GGGTTGTTTTGGCGCAGATTTCCCTGCACCAGGTGTTTGTGAGCTCCTCCATAGCAGTAGCTGTCGCTTGGCTCTGTGCTGCAGCCCTAACCCAGGACATAGGTTTTTATGCATTCGCATCCTCCCCACTTGTAGGGAATCAGCTCAAAGGTGGTACAGAGAAACACAGTCTGCGACTTTCTTTAGATGGCGTTTATTGCCAGAAAGGTACACACAAAAGGAAAACAATCGTAGCTGGCCTTCAGCGCAAAACAAAACAGCACACTGTCCGTGTAGAACTCACAGTCACTGGTTCTTTTAGCATGATCCAGTCTCAAGGGGATTTGCAGGCAGCCTGCTGTAGACACTCTGTCTGACTCTCACACTGTCAGACTCCTTCTGACAGACACACCCCTTGCTCACCTGACTTGCCAGGTTGATATACGTCTGAAACAAAACCAAGGCCTGGACCTGGACATGGGAGTAGCCAACCCACCCCGCTCTTTTGGCTACTCCGGTTAAAAAGCCTACCGATTAACTGCATAGCAGTTATACTAAACGTATATGATAACGTGTTCAGTGGCCTACTGCCGCTGACACCAGTACTATATGGCTTTTTACCACACCGAGACCAGACATCTCGGTGAGACATATCGACCGTCCACTACGGCCCCTTGTGGTTTATTACACTGGTTTGACCTCGGCCCTTCTGACTATTCTCTTTTTATTATCTGTTTGCATCTGTTTCCTGTTTGTCATCTGTTTATATTCTGTCTGTTTGTCACCCGTTTATTAGGATATTGTTTAGGAAGAGCTCTGAGTGTGGGGTCGCCCCTCATGGGGCTGGTGATCTGCCTAGGCAGGGCAAGTCAGGGCAAGATTAGGGCATTCCTTACAGAATCACCAGGCCCTGTTTTTCACCAGGTTTGATTATATTGTCACCTACAGACCTGGTTCCAAAAATGTCAAAGCTGATACTCTATCTCGAAGCCTTTGCACCACTCAATCTTCCAAGTTACCCTCGGAACCCATTTTAGCTAGAGGGGTGGTTGTAGGACAGTTTAGATTCCGACTGTGCGATGAGTTGCACAATTCAGTTCCTTGTGGGAACTAAGAGACTAGTTGCCTGTTCTTACAGGTGGCCATCCATGCTCCGTGATATCACTGCCTACGTGCCTGCCTGTGAGACATGTGCTCAAAGTTAGGTGCCTCATGTTCATCTTATGGGGAGATGTAAAATTTTGTGTCTCTGTCTCAGACTGCGGGCTCTAAAATTTTGTCACAACTCTTTATTGATCATGTAGTCCATCTTCACGGGATTCCAGAGAATATTGTTTCTGACAGGGGAGTACAGTTTGTAGCTAAGTTCTGGAGAGCTTTTTGTATGAAACTCAGAATTCAGTTATCATTTTCCTCGGCTTTTCATCCTAACAGTCAGACTAAATGGTCCAATCAGACTCTGGAACAGTATCTTAGGTGTTATTGCGCTGGTCAGTCCGACTGGATTACTTACCTTTCCTTGGCAGAGTTTGCCATCAATAAGGGTATGTTCACACGGCTAATTTTGGCACACATTTCGCCTCATATTTCACTGCGCATATTGCATTATACGCGGCGAAATGCGTGCCGCAATTACGGCAATTCATAGCTCTCATAGAGAACTATGGAATACGCCTCATCCACCCGCGCGAGATAAGTGACATGTCAATTATTTGCGGCGATTATGCGCCACGAGTAATACATGTCATGTGCTTTGGAAATACGCGCTGATCAGCCTGACTCCCAAACCGGTGTATTGCGGCGCGTACTGTATGCGCCACAATTACGCCATGTGAACATACCCTTATAATCATCATGTGTACATCAACACTTCACCATTTTTCTGTAATTATGGCTTTCGTCTGTGCTTTGGTTCTCTCTCTTCATCTGCCTCTGATAACACCAAGGTAGAGTTTGACTCAGAATCTGAGGAAATCCATATATAAAAACATCACAATTTTTTGGGCCATATTCACAGCTCAATGGCTGGTCTAAACTGAATCCAGAAGCTGGCAACTCTGGCCTTTATGCTAACTTGGGAAAAATTGACAGGTGCAGCTAATTGCAGAGCAAAAGCTCACATACCCCACTGCTAGGGGAACATTTAGATGATAAAAAACTGCACACCAACTTAACACCTGTTCACACCAGCATGCAGAAATCCATATATAAGAAGAACGCTGACAGGAGACGCACTACAGGGCCTGGGTTTGCTGTAGGTGATAAAGTTTGGCTTGCCACCAAAAATATGAGACTTAAGGCTCCCTCTTGTAAATTAGCTCCCAAATATATTGGTCCCTACTCCATTCTACAGGTTATCAATCCAGTCACCTTTTGTCTACGTCTCCCGCCGACTTTCTAGATCCATTATGTCTTCCACAAATCACTGCTCAAAAAGTATGTACCTCTCATTGGTCCTTTTAAGGAACTCCTCCTTCAATCCAGGTAAGAGGAGGATCTAGAGTAAGACGTTGAGTATATCGTGGATTCCAGAAGAGTCAGAAATGCTATCCAATATCTTGTACACTGGAGAGGGTATGGACTAGCGTAGCGCAAATGGAAGCCTGCCTCCTCAATCCATGGCGATCATTTAGTGAAGGGATTTCACAAAAAATTCCCTCTGAAGTCCGTTCTGGGACTTGAGGGTCTGGTGGCTCCTCATAAAACGGTGGGGGGTACTATCAGGACTGCGCTATCAGCCCTTTAAGGATTGTTTGTTGCAGCCTCAGCCAGAGTTTGGCTTAGTGCTAAGTGGGTTAAGCACTAAAGCCAATTTCTGGCTGGAACAAGGGTTTTAAACCTCTTTCTCTCTGCCTGGCCCTACTGGTGATTGCTTTTCATGTCCTAGCTGTCGGTTTTTGCTCTGCTGTTTAATTTTGCTGATTTTTGGATCTTGGCTTGTCTTTCTGGTTACTCTCCCGTTTTCTCCTTTGGTACTGCACATACTCCTGATTTGACCTCGGCTATCTGTCATCCGGCCATCTTCTGTCTGTTGTTCCCGGTTTATTAGGGTATTGTTTAGGAAGAGGTTCGAATGCAGGGTCATCCTTCTCGGGACGGGTGCTCGGCCTAGGCAGTGCAAACCCGGGCGAGAGTAGCATGTTCCTTACACTTACCCTCCATCTACTGTTTTCAATAACAATGCTTGTTACATTTTGCTCTTCATTGGAATAACTCAAGTAGTTTCCCATGTGTCTTGAAGTGCTGATTTCTTTGTTCATTGGTCAGATATGTGATAAATTACTCAATCCAATAAAATAACTAAAAGTGCAAAAATGTTTGAATTATACAATATCCATCAGTCTTAGGGATTATACAGGCACAGTCTGATTACTGAAGAAGAAATACAGCCATATTACAATTCTGTACCTATTATATGTTGTTTATGTAACTATTGTGCCAGAGCGACCACAGGTGATCACAAGGTTCTGCCACTAAGTGGCGTACAGCAGGAGATCTGTTGCCGATGTGCCACAGAAATCCTGGTTTTGGTGGGGGAAGGCAACCACTTAGCGTCAGTAACTGTAGGTTACTGACATGTGTAACTAGTATGGCTGCTATGCGGCTTGTGATGGGTTGCTTTTCCCGGGACGGTCACAGTGTTGGGTGGGATGCCGTCCGCACGTTCCAGGCCAGGTTCGGTTCCAGGTCCAGGATTTACCAGGCCTATAAAAAGCCTGTCTCTGCAGGTGATCAGGGGCATGATCTGCTACCTGGCACTGAGGCAGTAGTGGAGCTAGTAAGAGCTGTGGCCCCCGAGGCTTGAGGGAAGCCAACCAGATACAGTAAGGACACTATTGTTATGTGGTACTGGACAGTAGGTACAGACCACAGTTAGTGAGGGACTCACTGTATGTGTAGTCAGTGGCCAGACGGCTTAGGATTTTATTTTATATGTTTTTCAAGCCTGTATAACCTGTGCCTGGAAAAATAAAGCTGGCTGAGGCCAGTGTAAAACAAATTCCTTGCAGTTGGAGTTAAGTTTGTGCCATTTCGCTTACCAAAGCGGCGACCCGCCAAGCTAAACTACCCCCAGGACGGCCCAGGAGGACGTCCCGACGAGAGCAAGTCGTCACACTATGTAGATCAACTGGTGCAAAAGCAGAAAAAAAAAAAAAATCAGCTCTAATGTAAATAAAGTGTAGAATTTATGGGATATGGCTTTGTGTTAGAAATGGTCTTAGTAGAAAAGGGGAGTGTGCAAAATATAACATAGACCATGTGTTTGTACATCCATCCCAAACAACACAGCCCCAGAGGGAAGTATCAGTGTTGTTTTAAAGAAAATGACTTCTCTCACAGATGAATCAGTCTCAAATGCAAGAATACATGATCCTTTTTCTAAATGGATGCAAGGGATGAGGGAGGTTTGGGAGATGTGATTATAGCCATTGTTTTGGTCACAATTATAGTTACTATGGTCCTGTGGTTTGTTGTTTCCCCTACTATGTAGTATGATTTCAAAAGCTGTTAACAATATGATGAGTGCCAATACAACGGTGCTCCAGATGAGGCCTCTTGATGGAGAGGATCGTATCTCTGAGCAATTAGATCACCCAGAGGATGATTATAACACAATGCAGAGACCCCAGAATAGAGATGAGACCCAGAGGGGGGATGGAAGCTGCCAAAGTGTATTACCAATTTTATTGATTAGCAATAGTTGGTATGAATAGCCCATGGGATAGAACCCTTAGTCTCACCTAGGTATGTCTCATATTCAGGTACTCATTTGAAAATGCAAGGGGGAATGGATATGAAAATTAATAAATTCTAGTAATAAATTCTTGTCAGAAGTTCTATAATACAGGGTTAAAAGATTAGCAATTTCTAATGATGCATGTATTGTTCCATGAAGCTTGTGTCCTTTTATTGTTCTGGTAGAATCTCAATGTCTAACTGTAAACAATAGCTTTGTTATGATTTACCAAAGACGCTGCCAGGCTAGATGTCTAGTACAGAGGTTAGTAGTTTTTAAATAGTTTTTTTTTTTATTCTGGCATGTGCAGTAGAATCACTGACCTTTAGATATTTCAGAATCAGTACGTCATATATGCTAAGTAGCGTTCACGAATATTTAGAATAATAAGCATAATTAGAGGTGTGATTTTAGAACTGACTAGTAAAGATACTTATTAATGATTATTAATGAGGTAATTGTTATAATACATGAATAATTATAAAAGGGGTTTTACTAACAAAGATGACTAAAAGGTATTAACCAATAAAAATATATCTGTTTTGCATAGATTATTGAAAGCTTATAAAACTGTTTGCCAAGCCTTCAATAAGGAGAAAGGATACACCGACACTTTGAGAAATGTCTCTTGTTCTTTCGATGATGTATGTGCACATACACTTTTGAGTTAATTTATCATTTGGACACCGCACAAACAAAACAGGGAGATATTTAAGACTCCCATATCAATGTGGTAAAATGAAACTGACCTACAGTTTGGATCAGCGGTACATCTGGAGGAGGGAGAATACCCTTCCTACAGTGAAGCATGGCGGTGGCTCATTGATGCTCTGGTGCTGCTTATCTTCCTCTGACACTGTAAATCTGCAGCAAGGGAAGGGCAAGATGGATTCAATCCAGTATAAATAAAGTCTAAGAAAAAACATCATGCCTTCTGTGAGGAAGCTCAAACCTGGCCATCATTGGACCATCCAACAGGACAAGGGTGACAAGTATAACTAAAAGTCCACCAAGGCTTGATTTCAGTAGGAGTCTTGGAAGATCCTGTTGTGGCCATAATAGTCCCCTAACTTGAACCTGATAGAAAATCTCTGGGATTTGAAGAAGGTGGTTGTAGCACATAAAGTTGAGAATATTAGTGAACTGGGAACGTGGAATGGGCTATGATTCCTCAGGAATGGTGTCAGAATCTGGTGTCTGACACTGTGGTGTATGCATCACCTAAGAATCAGTTCATAACAGAAGAAAGTGTTTGACTAAGTATTAAAGAGACTTGACATGAAGGGAGTAAAATATTCTGAGGCTGCAATAGTCATTAAAAGTGGAATTTGGTATAGAATTTGGGGAAACCACTCGTGAGTTGTATTGAGTTATTTACATTGTTCTTGTTAGATTGTTTTTTGCGAAAACTAGAACGTTTGTATACTTTGCATATGAATCTAATTTGCAGCTGTATGACATTGTAATCACTTTCAGATCATCTTTGTGAATGAACAATGAACCAGCACCGATAGAGCTTGTGAATTGTATGTGCATCATTTGTCCTGGGTACTATGGGTCTATTTTTTTCTACTAGATGTAGATCTAAGCATTGGTCACTCAGTTTCTGGTCCCGGGCTTTCAAGTCGTGTGACGGCTTTTCATAATGATGACATGCCAATATTGTGTCAGCCCGTTAATGGGAATTAGATTGAGAGAGCAGTTGTGTAGTTTATCACACCTGTTTTACATTTATACGAGCCTGTGCTGTGGTCATGAAAACTCTGCAGTCATTTCCATTGTACTCTACCTATGAGCTTCAGCCTTAGCACTTGTATTCCCCGAAGCTCTATTTGGAAAAACACATTTTTTGTGTTAATGTCACCATTCCATAAACCTTTTTTATGCCTTTCTATATGACCGTAACCTTTTTTCCCAAGGCAAGCTGGATATGGTACCTGTGTGTAAAGGTTTTGCTTCATGCAGGTGATGAAATCTCCGTGGACGTTTGGCGAAAATAGCTTTGTTCTCAGCTGAATGATTGGGAGTCATGGCATATCGTGCACTGGTGCTGAGCTTATATAATCGTACAGATGATCACATTGCTTCTAGGTGGACAATGCTGTAAAATGTATGGTGGTACCACATGGTGTCACACGGAGTGCCTACAGCTCATACAGAAGAATATGTCCAATGTGCATCTAACTGCAAATCCACAGCAAATCTTAAGTGTTTCTGCAGCAAAATCAACATGTGTCACATGTACTTTTTGCTCTCATTTGAGCAACACAGATTGTATCCCTATACATTAAAGGGGTTAAAAATAATAGTGACAATTTGTGGCATTTTCAAAACTCAGGGCGACATGTATGAACGGGGCTGCGGCAGAAGCCCCTTTTGCTCTATTTTTAACCAGGCGCTCTCCAATATTAGGCGCATTATAGAGTGCCCGCGGCACTTTGTAATGCGCCTGAGATCGGGGGGCGTGCTGGAGGCAGGACTAAAACCGTACAAAGCTACACATTTATAGCTTCAGTACGGCAAATCCAGGGGCATTACTGCTGAAACAGGTACAGCACTTTAAAAGTGATTTACCTGAGCCAGAAGTGTCGCTTTGTAGCTAGAGAGCGCTAAATCTATGACCCACAGTAGAACAGGTTAATTGATTCAGGCGCATTCTATGCTACTAGTGTGCGCAAAAAAATCATACATGTCGCCCATAATGTTGCAGATTTAACACAAGTTCTTCATAGTGGTACAAACTGTGACCCCTTTAAACAATGGCGTCGCACACCATGCCCCTGAATATAATGATACCAGAAGCTGTGCTCTCTGAAAAAAATGGTGACACATACTCTTTCACTTGAAAATAGTGCAGTTTGCTAGGCTCCCTGAAATAATCCACGCTATGTGTTCCCAGAAATCATTATAGTACAATGTGACCCCAGAAATGAAACGCAATATATACCCCTGAAACGAATTAGAATAGATACTGTGCCCTATGAAATAACTTTTAATACAATCTGTCCGTAGAAAATATATACAGCTGTAACAAAACTTAGAAAACACACCATGATATCACAGCACAAAATGTTATCTCAATTTTCCTTGCCTTCATGGCAAGTTAGAGTTAAAAGTAGATAACACTAAAAGCCATGATATCAGGTCAAGCTGAACTTTTGTACATCTGTATGTATAAACTTCCCACCTCGCCATTTCAACTAGGCCAAGCTCTTCAGTGGCTCTCTAAACCTGTCTTTAGAGGCACCATTAATGGGCACGTTTAACCCTTTAATCCCCAGGCCTGAAAAGTACTTCATAACCCTAGTATGCATGACATTAGAAATCTACATCTTTACATAATCCAGGCCTTTTAGGCCCCGGTGCAAATCATATGGAAGAACCCAAATAAATAACTTTTACAGGTTTATTTCTAAATTACTGAGTAAGATAAGAAAAATACACAAAATTGTAATTATAATTGTTTGTAGAAAACACCAAAAAAGTAAGTACATGGGCCTAAGAGGCCCGGGTTATGCATTCTAGGTTATGAATCCTTTTAATCATGTAACAAGTTTATTTCAAAATTACAAAGTAAGATATGAAAAATATACAAACAAGGGTATTAAAATGTAAACAAGCTGCAATGACATTTTTTTTCAACTTTTCCTTTTCAGTTTTATTGGTCTTCCAAACAATCGACACGTTATGTTTTCTGAACAATGTTCTTTACAGACATTTTCTCCACAAATGGTGCCATAATGCTCAGTTTTCCTGTATTTGTTTGTTGGACAAATAAAACAACGCTTTTGTTTTCTCTCTACTGGATCTGGAATTTCCTGAAAACACATGCCACACCATTTCATAGCTTCTATAGTTTGCTTTGGCAAGCATTTTGGGCCACAGGTATGAAAACTGTTTAGGTCTAAAACTCACTTTTTTGCCCATAGACTACTATGGGCAAAAAAGTGAGTTTTAGACCTAAACAGTTTTCATACCTGTGGCCCTTTATGGTGCTTCGCTGAATCATGTGAGGCATTACATGTTCATGGCAAAGGTCCTTCAAGAATAGGCATCTCTTTTCCCTCCTCTTAGCATGGAAATCGGGATGAGCTTCAGTATAAATAATGTAGAAATTAAAGGCTGATACATCAGGTATATTTGAAAATATGACTAAAGGCCAATGTTTTGTTTGCCTCTTGCCTGAATATTCTTCAACCATTCCATCCATCTTGTCCACACCTCCTTAGATTTATTATAGTGCAGGATGATTTCTGGTTTCTGTTTCCCATCATTGCTGTCAATACTGGAATCATGATGCCAGGTACTGAGTAATATAACTCTTTTTTCCTTCTTCACTCTGTAAGACACCGTTGTTGATTTGTTGCTGAAACCACAGACACTATCATAAAGTGCTCGCTGTGGATTGTGCATCATCACCAGAGGAATATGTTGTCAATATATGGCTTCATAGTACCAACAATTGTAAGATCTTTTTCAAGTAAAAAATTGTCCAGTTCAATATTAGTAAAGTAATTGTCAATTGTTAAGTTTCTACCAGAATTGTAAATTGGTACAGCAAGTGTCTTTACAATGTGAGAATCTAGATCTTTCTGCACCAATTTTTTTTCCACTGTAGATAAGCCCATTCATCCCATAATAATTGGCAGAATCACACATCTAGAATATTTTCAGTCCATACTTGGCTCACTTACTAGGCATACAGTATATTGAATGAACTCGCAATGTCCTCTGAAGGCTCCAAGTTACTCATCCACGTTATCACGAGTTCGCTCATCATCAAATCGAAGTCTTCTCCAAATATCCTCATATCTCTTCACTGACTGTTGCTTTGAAGAAAGGATCAAAATGTGGGTCCAGAAATAATTCTCTGATAGGAACATAACAAGATTTTAACACCCTGCCAGAAGTGTAAGTCTAAAATAAGCATAAAGTTCCTCTTTTGAGATATTTTTTCATGTTTTGTTTTTTCCATAAGCAATGCGTCATCCTTTGTACATAAAACCACCTCAGAAAGTCCGATGATAGATGTTGGGAAGGAGGAGTCAATCTCTCACCATCACATGGCCATGAAATTACCACAGGTCTTTCTACACATATGCATGATCCTCCAGCCTCCCCACCAACCGCGATTACAATAACACAGTAACATAAAACACATAAAAAGAAAGTATATATAAACTTTTAAAAAGGGCCTAAAAGGGCCCTTTGGGGGTAAAAATGTGGTTTTTTTTAAAAAAAAGCAAATTTTAGCCGAAACCTATCACATAAAACTATATAAAAAACAACTGGAAATTACTAACAACTACAACCTTGAGGAATACCTAGAGCTTCAAAATTCTAGCTAAAGTAATCTTGCAGAAAATAGCAAACAAGTAAGCTAACAGGCCTAAAAGGCCTGAGTTATGCATGCTAGGGTTAATGACAAGAAATTTTTTTAGTTTTTGTCTCCTTGCGTTTTAACAGTCGTAACTTTTTTATTTTTTTAATGCCGCAGTTGTATTTTTTTGCAGGAGAATTTGTAATTTTTGAAGGAATAGTTTGAGTTCATATATAAATTATATAAATTACTGCAGACCCTTAAATTGGGAGGCAGAAGTGCTAACCACTCAGCTACATTGTAGCTACTCTCAGCTCTTTCCAAAAACAGACCTTTGTTTGATTGGAGTGAGCACACTGTGGAAAGAGGCATGGTGATGTCACCCTGCTGAGTCACATGATATGAGGATCAAACAAATTATACACTCCTCCTTTTGAGCACACTGAAAGTTGAAGCTGGAGAAAATGGACATGAAATACCTTTGTGGCAAACCCCCTTTATACAAACTAAATGTGTGCATATTTACAACTATTCAATGTTTCAGCACTTTTTGCACAACTTGCTGATCTCTAACAGGGAGCATAATGCCAAAATTCATAATAGGTGTTTGATTTAAATCCCAATTCAAATTAATCTCTTAAATATATTGGACGATTTAGTAAAGTCCATCTTATCATGCTGTTCACATTTTGATGTCATGAGACCAAGTTAACACCTTAGAATTGATTAACAGTACCTCGGCATTGCGAGGCTTCAAGCAGAATGCTTTCAGATAGAAGTGGCCACTGAGCTTAGAGTGTCAAAGAGTGCTATCAGCAGGTTGTAACAGTAATATAGAGAGACTGGAAGAGTCACAGAAAGGCAAAGAAGAGGAAGTTCTTTGGCTCCATCACACACTGATGAGCGCTTCATTGAAAGCAATGCCCTGTGGAACCGGATTATGAATGCCGCACATCTCCAAGCACATGTAAGGGAGGTGAGAAAAGCCAAGTGTTACGTCTGAACATTCCTAACAATTTACATTAGCATCGTCTGCATGCTAGATGACTGGCAAGGGTACCTGACCTGGCTGTATAGCGCTCTCCATGACGTCTTCAGCATCATTGGTGGCCATAATTTCTGCTCAGAGGGAATTGACTTTCATCACTGAACAGCACTGAGGACCATTGGGCCCTCATCCAGCATAGATGCTCCCTGGCCCATGCAAGATGATTATGCCTGGCTTTGGTCATGGTCAGGCAGGTGAGAGACAACCTAGTGTAACATCAGACCATTTACATTAGCGTGGTCTGTGTGCTAGAGGAGCCGACCACACTACATCCACAAAACTCATTGTCTTGTAGGGGCCAGGGAGCATCTACTCTGGACCAGACCTTTCAACCACAGTGTCTCCTAATATTACGACTTAGTACAATGCTTTTTTTAGAAGGTCTCCCTATTCTATCTAGTATGCTTTATTAATATGTCACCCTAATTCCCAAGCCAGGTGGAGATCCGAAAGATTATAGACCTATAGCCTTGTTTAATACAGATATAAAAATACAGTATTTATTAAGATACTAGTGAATTGATGATCTTTTTTGCTTCCTGGCCTTATCCATAAAGATCAGGCTGGTTTTGTACCTTGACAGACAGTGTGTGTGTGGGGGAGGGGGGGAGAGGGCAGTAAAAGGTCAATTGACCTGACTGAGAGTGAGATCGTCAATAGGTCTAATATGTCTGCTTTATTGCTACGTTTAGATGCAGAAATGGCCTTTGACCACCTCAACTGGTCATTTAGGTCTTTGTTATGGTCTGGAGGTGGATCCACTGGACCACCGCAGGCGATGGCGTAAGCCCACATCAGGGAGTGGAGTCTAAGTGGGACCCGGTATTCGCCAGCCCCGCCGCAAAGCGGGTGGTTTCTTGCTGCGGGGGGTGTCCACCAGGTCACTACCACTGGCGGGGCTTGCTTGCGGTGGCGGCCAAGGGTACGAGGTACAAGAACGGCAATCAGGCTCGTAGTCGGGGACAGGCAGGAGGTCAGGACAGGCGGCTCTGGTTCGTAGACGGTGGACAAGCAGGAGGTTAGGACAGGCGGCTCTGGTTCGTAGACGGTGGACAAGCAGGAGGTCAGGATAGGCGGCTCTGGTTCGTGGTCGGTAAACGTAGGCAGGAGGTCGGTACACGGTAGACAAGACTGGAACACTTTGGAAAGCTTTTCACCTTGGAGAATACAACAAGGATCCGGCGAGGGCCGGCAGGAAGGGGCCGGACTAAATAGGAGCAGTGCCCGGCAATGAACCAATTACCGGCGCACTGCCCCTTTAAATTCAAACTGCCGGCGCGCCCCTAGGGGCGGAGCTACGTGCCGGGAGACGGAGCCAGACAGAGCAGGAGCGCGGCCGGGTAAGTGAACGCCGGAGGGGGCTGAGACATGAGCGGACCCCGAACCCGACGTGCGGGAAGGGGCTCTGCTGGGCCCCCCTCTCTTACTGGAATGAAGAAATCTCTGGATGAGGTTGCGGTTCAGGATATTCTCCTCCGGCTCCCAAGACCTCTCTTCGGGACCGAACCCCTTCCAGTCCACCAGGAAGTATCGCTTTCCCCTAGTTCTCCCCATACCCAGAATATCCTTGACCTCGAAGACATTGGGCGCATCAGCCACAGACGGAGGAGGAACAGCCTTCTGGGAAAAAATGATTAAGGACCCGGGGTTTCAATAAGGAGACATGGAATGAATTTGGGATTCTCATCGTAGGAGGGAGCCGGAGTTTGTATGACACGGGTTGATGCGGCTGTTTGACCTCAAAGGGTCCCCAGGAAACGGGGTCCCAGTTTGTGAGAAGGCATCTTTAGGTGGACAAAACGAGACGAGAGCCACACCTTGTCACCTGGAGAGAAAACTGGGGGAGGGGAATCTTCTTCTGTCCGCTTGAGTCTTCATGCGCTCGGAAGCGGGAGCAGCCACTGGCGGGTCTGGGCCCAGATGCCCCTTCATTATCTTGGGCCAGGGGCGTCCGCCGCCGGAACCTCGGAGGGGGTTTCCAGAGGGAGAGGAGGGTGGGGATGCAGGCCATACACGATGTAGAAGGGGGAATCCCCTGCGGACTCAGACTCAAGAGAGTTATAGGAGAACTCTGCCCACAGCAGTAAATTGGACCAATCGTCTTGACGTGCCGAGACGAAATGGCGAAGGTAACATCCCAAGACTTGGTTGACCCTCTCCACCTGGCCGTTCGTCTGCGGGTGGTAGGCGGAAGAGAAGTCGAGCTTCACCCGAAGTTGGTTGCACAGGGCTCGCCAAAACCTGGAGACAAATGGAACTCCCCGGTCCGAAACAATCTGTATGGGGAGTCCATGCAGACGAAACACATGGAGGAAGAACAGCTCCGCCAGGCGAGGGGCCGATGGCGAGCCTGGCAACGGGACGAAATGCGCCATTTTGGAAAGCGATCCGTAATCACCCAAATAATGGTGTTACCAGAGGACGGAGGGAGGTCGGTTATGAAGTCCATGGAGATGTTGGCCCAAAGGGTTGGGTTGGGAATGGGGAGTGGCTGTAGTAGGCCTACTGGCTTGTGACGCGGCGTCTTGTTGCGGGCACAGGAGTCACATGACGAAACAAAGTCCTTAATGTCCTTTTCCAGCTCAGGCCACCAATAGAACCGGGATATCAGGTGGAAGGTTTTTCGGGCGCCGGGATGACCCGCCACCAATGAGCAATGTCCCCATTTTAAGATACGTCTGCGCAGAGCAAGACGCACATAAGTCCTTCCAGGAGGGACCTTTCGGAGGTCCACTGGGGCTGCCGAGATGAGACGTTCTGGAGAAATTATGTGTTCTGTAGAAGTATCTTCACCACCACGTGGGAGGCACGGGAGAGGGCGTCAGCTCTCCACATTCTTCTGGGCGGGCCCTGAAGGGGATCTGAAAATTGAAACGGAGAAGAAGAGCGACCACCTAGCCTGGCGTGGGTTTAAGTCGCTGAGCGTCTGCAGATATTGGAGGTTCTTGTGGTCCGAATAGATATGGATGGGAAAACGTGCACCCTCCAGCAGATAACGCCACTCCTCCAGGGCCAATTTTATGGCTAGTAGCTCCCGGTCGCCAATCGTGTAATTCCTCTCGGCCGATGAGAACGTCTTGGAGAAGAAGCCGCATGTTACAGTCTTACCCGTGGGCCCTTTTTGCGTAAGAACTGCTCCGGCTCCGACAGATGAGACATCCACCTCCAGTGTGAAGGGTTTCGTAGAATCCGGACGTGCAAGGATAGAGGCCGTAGAGAAGGCGGACTTGAGCTTTGAGAACGCCTCCTCGGCCTCGACCGGCCAGCTGCGTGGATTAGCTTGTTTCTTGGTGAGGGCTACTATCGGGGGCCACCAGCGTGGAGAAGTGGGGGATTGAACTGGCGTTTGTTGTTTTCAGAAGCCGAAGAATCGCTGGATAGCCCGCAGCCCGATTGGGCGTGGCCACGCAACACGGCAGACAGTTTTTGCTGGGTCCACCGTAGGCCTTGGTCAGAGATGACGTACCCCCAAAAAGGGAGGCTAGTCTGATGGAAGAGGCACTTCCCTAGCTTGGCATTCAGGTGGTTCTCCCGAGGACGTTCAGTACTTAACGGACATGGCTGAGGTGGGTCTCGAGGTCAGGAGAGAACACCAGGATGTTATCAAGGTAGACCACCATGCAGGTGAGGAGGAGGTCCCTGAAGATGTCATTCACTAGCTCCTGAAAGTCGGCAGGAGCATTGCACAGTCCGAAGGGCATCACCAGGTACTCAAAGTGCCCATCCCTGGTGTTGAAGGCCGTTTTCCATTCGTCGCCCTGGTTTTTTGGACCCCCAAATTGTAGGCCCCCCTCAGATCCAACTTGGAGAAAATCTTGGCGCCCTGCAAGCGATCAAACAGTTCAGTGATCACGGCAGTGGATAACGGTTCTTTACCGTGATCTTGTTCAAGCCCCGGGAATCTAAAGCAGGGCCGCAAGGTACCGTCCTTCTTCTTCACGAAAGAACCCCGCGCCAGTGGGAGATGAGGACTTTTGGATGAACCCCTTCCGGAGATTCTCCTGAATGTACTCGGACATGCTTGGGTCTCGGGAACCGACAGTGGGTAGACTCGGCCCCGGGGGGGACTGGGAATCCGTCAGCAGTCGATTGGGCAATCGTATGGCGATGCGGAGGAAGACTATCAGCTTGTCTCTCAGAGAAACACATTGGCGTACTCCCGATATTCGGGCGGCAGCCCGAGCAACGGCTCCTGAAGGGTTGCGCGACAGCAGGGAAGCACCGGGCGAGGTGCCACCAAACAACGCCCCCGACAGTTGGGACCCCAACGAATCACCTCTCCAGTAGACCAGTCCAGGATAGGAGAGTGGAGCCGCAGCCATGGGAGTCCGAGGAGGATCGCCGACGAGGAGCGAGGCAGCACGTAGAAGGAGACTTCTTCTTTATGCAGCGCCCACACATGGAGGGACAGTGGCTTGGTGACGAACTGGAAGGTGTCGCTAAGCAGCTCCCTGCTGACGGATGAGATGACAAGCGGTTTCTCCAGGCGTACCACTGGAAGCCGATACTGCTTCACTAGGGACTGGTGTATGAAGTTCCCGGCGGAGCCCGAGTCCAGAAACGCCGGAACTTGGAACGTGATACCCGTCTCTGACACGACCTGCACTGGCATCAACAGGCGTGGAGAGGAGGAGGTTGCACCTAGGAATGCCTCTCCTACAGATCCTAGGTGCGGGAGTTTCCCGCAGGCTTGGGACGCTTGGGGCAGTTCCTCCGAAAATGCTCTGGGATGCCACAGTAGAGGCAAAAAGTTCCTTGCCGACGCTGGGCCAACTCTTGCTCAGAGAGGCCCGATCAATCTGCATGGGCTCCTCGGTGGGTGTTGACGACTGTGGTGCAGGAGGCCTCTGGAACACCGGTACCAGGCGAGGAAACTGGCGAGGTTGGGCTGACTGACGCTCTTGCCGAAGTTCTTCCTCCCGTTCAAGGAAGAGTACGTCAATGTGGGTTGCTAACCGGATCAAGTCGCTGAGAGAAGACGGGAGGTCTCTAGCGGCCAAGACGTCCTTAACTCGGCTTGAGAGCCCTTTCTTGAAGGTAGCACACAGAGCGGCCTCGTTCCATGACAGTTCAGAGGCCAGAGTACGGAATTGTACTGCATAGTCTCCTACAGACAGGTCCCCCTGGCGTAAGTTTAGGAGGGCTGTCTCAGCGGAGGATGCACGGGCTAGTTCCTCGAAGACGTTGTGGAACTCGCTGAGGAACAACTGTGTAGCCCATGCCAGGGCCTTCCCGGCGAGGAGGCTGACCATGAACGCCACCTTCGCACGTTCAGACAGGAACTGATCAGACATTAGCTCCACATGCATAGAGCATTGGGCGATGAACCCTCTGCAGAGTTTCGGATCTCCATCGAACTTAGATGGGAGCGACAGGCGAAGCTTGGGACCCCTCAGGACCGCAGGAACCGTAGGGGCAGGAACAACCGCTGGAGCTGGCGAAGGCTGCCGCTGCTGGACGGTGACAAGTTGCTGCAACATGGTAGATAGCTGAGTAAGTTGTTGTGCCTGTTGACCGAGTTGCTGTGATTGGCGGGCAACAATGGTCGTCAGATCCGCCAGGCTGGGTAACGGCACCTTGGCGGGATCCATGGCCGGATTCTACTGTTACGGTCGGGAAGTGGATCCACTGGACCTCCGCAGGCGAGAGCATTGGCCGCCATCAGGGAGTGGAGTCTAAGTCGGACCCGGTATTCGCCAGAGCCCGTCGCAAAGCGGGATGGTATTGCTGCGGCGGGTGTCCACCAGGTTTACTAACCACTGGCGGGGCTTGCCTGTGGTGGCGGCCAAGGGTACGAGGTGCAGGAACGGCAATCAGGCTCGTAGTCGGGGACAGGCAGGAGGTCAGGACAGGCAGCTTTGGTTCGTGGTCGGTAAACGTAGGCAGGAGGTCGGTACACGGTAGACAAGACTGGAACATTTTGGAAATTTTTTCACCTTGGGGAATACAAAAAGGACCGGGGCCCCCGGCAGGGGGGCCGGGGTAAATAGGGCAGTGCCCGGCAATAAACCCCAATTTACCGGGCGCACTGCCCCTTTAAATTAAAAACTGCTGGGCCCCCCCCCTAGGGGGGGTTTACGCCGGGAAAAGGGAGCCAGCAGAGCGGGAGCCCCGGGTAAAAAAAGCCGGGAGGGGGCTAGACATAGAGACCCCGAACCCGACGGGGGGGGACGGGGCCCCTGGGGGGGGCACGGGCCCCCTCGACCGAACAGGGGTCGCGGGGGAAACCTTTCAGGTCTTTTTAAAAAAAGGGAAGTTTTCGGGGCTGTTTTTTAAAGTTTTTTATCTCTTTTCCCTTTCCTTCGAATCCACTAAAGGTGTTTTGCCTTTTTTCCCATTTAAAATTTCAAAAAGGAACGGAAATATGCCCATTATCCCCATTTATATTTGTTCTTTGTATTGAGCCCTTGACTACAATAATTTACAATTTAATATTAAGGGCGCAAAGGGGAGTTCAAATTACTTATACACTGACAATATTGTTGAATTTAAAAAAATCTTTTATTATTTTTTCCCTTTTTTGGATTACCTTAAACCCTTTTTGGACCCTTGGGGGTTTAAAAAATGAGTTTTCCAAAATGGACTCAAAAATTTCCCACATTCAATTAAATCTTGTAAAAAGTTTTTTTTTTAGGGGGAAAGGGCACAGCTCTCAAATCTTTATATATTTATTTAACTGCCTCCTTTTCTACTCTGTATGCTCAAAATTACCCAAAGTTATTTAAGGCAATACATTGTTTGCTTATTAAGCAGAATTTTCTTCCTTTGTCTCTATTTGGGAAAATTTCAGTGGTTAAGGTGTATGTGTTACTGAAGTTGATGAACCATTTCAAAAATTTGGGCTTCCTGGTTCAAAAGCCCAATTGCAATCTTTGCAGGGGGCCCTAAAGTTCTTTTCATATGGGTTTTTAAAAAACATAGGAAAAAAGACTACACTTTAAAGGGTCTTATTTCGGGGGGATCGGGGAGCTCTGAACTTGCTGAAGTATTTTGGACAGGGACAATTAAGCAAATTCCCTTCATTACCCTATTACCAAATGGGTTTTAGATAAAAAACTTGCTGGCTCCATTTCATCCAAATTCTTTGTCATAGCTTTCAACTTCGGGTAAAACTGGAAGTTCTGTTACTGGGACCTGTAACTCTTACTAGTGGCATTTGGAAGAGAAAGTACAAGAAATTTGAGTTATGTTCAATGGCCTCTACTATGACCTCTTTCCTTTTTCTTTCACTATTAGAGGAGGGTTTAAGTGGGCATATTGTTAAACCTTGGTTTGACAAGACATTGTTTCAATCTGCTGAGCTAGTGGATTTTGGTTCTAGGAAAATGTTACCTTTTGAAACCCTTCAATCTCAGTTTGACTTGGCAGAGGCTGCTAGATTTTACTATTTTAATATTTGTCAAAAACTGATACATCAATACCTACTAATTTTGAAAAGTTCTGAAAATTGACTTATTCCATGAAGGAAATTGTCATGATACACACCGTGGTCCCTAATTAGGACCGTGGTTATGCTCGAGTCCCCCACTGTGACTCCCCATGTCAGCGTTTACTCACCTGCCCACACTCCTGCTTGGCACCAGTCTCCTTCCTGTGAAATGCGCACACGTTCACCCTCCCTATGGTCTTTGTTCCTGTTGCCACGCCTATGTGCTACCTGCCTGTTTCTCCACAACCCATCATCGAATACGCCTGTCTGGGACCCACCATCTATGCCTGCTCCCGCAGTTCTATGCCTGGAACTTTATCTTCCACTGCTAATGGCCCCGTTAGGGGGTAGCAACTTGGGATTCCCCCACAACCAAATCTAAAAAGGTCACAGGGCCGTGATTTTTGTTTATCCTGTAGCACATAATATGAAACCAAAAAGTCGTATAGATGCCAACATGGAACCAATGAAAACTTCAGTTCCTCCTGCAAAAAAGAAGCCCTTACATAGCTCTGTTTATGTAAAAACAAAAAGTTATAGCTATCAGAAGATATAGTGATGCATACATTTTGTTTTACACAATAAAACCCTTTTTTAAGTTCTTCGACATAAATATATATATATATATATATATATATATATATATATATATATATATATATTATATATACATATATAATAAATAAACTGGAAATTTTCGTATAAAACCACAGAGTAAAATTAACACGTCGCATATAATGCATGGTAAACGCTCTTTAAAATAAAAAGCACTATTAGGATTGCAGTATTTTCTTCATCCTGCCTTCCAACAAACAGGTTTATAAAAAGTCTCGTCTCCCAAAATATCATACCAATAAAAACATCAACTCATCCCACAAAAAAAAAGCCACTGCACAGCTCCGTACACATAAAAATAAAATAGTTATGGCTCTGTGTCACGATACTGGTGTATACTGCTGGAATCCAATGGCTGGGCAAGGTATAAACACAGGGAGGCAGATGGATAGCGAGGTTCCAGGAAGGTAATGGGTTGCTGCTTGGTCAGAAGATCAGAGGTGAAACGATGGAGCAGCAGCAGGCAATAGGTTAGCGCAGGGTAAACTGCAATAAAGAGGAACAAGGCTGGATGGCAAGTTTCAAGGCAAGAGGTAAAGCAGGAGCTAAGCACAATACTCAAGCAGTGACCCACAGGCTTGAGGAGTTTAGATAGGCCCCAGGAACAGGAAACAATATGGCACCCAGATTAGACAAGATACACCATATTGACTGAGGGCAAACTAAAGGGCAACAAGTTAGCAAGTTCCAAATATATAGCAGGAGATTCCTGACACTCAGACTATGAAAATGCAAAAACGTGCTTTCCTTTTTGAATAAGTGTTTTTATTGTGTAAAACCAGTAAACATAAAACAATATGCATATTGGTTATACAGCATGGTGACCGCTATAAAAATTAAAAAATAAATAAATAAAATACCAGAATTGCTGTATTTTGTTCAAAATGTCTCACAAAAACCTTGATAAAAAGCGATCGAAGTGCCATGTGTACTCCATAATGGCATAAATAAAAAACGTCTACTCATCCCGCAAAAAACAAGCCCTTATACAGCTTCATTTACAGAAAACTAAAAAAAAAGTTATGGCTGTCAGACTATGATAACATAAAACACAATTTTTTATAACCGCATTTCTATTGTGTAAACGTAATAAAACATAAACTATATAAAATGTATTGCAATTGTACTGACCAACATAGTAAAGTTGTGTCAAAAACAATGACGAAACTGCATTTTTTCCACCCATTTTATGGCACAGTGCAAAAAACTATGGAACAACTGTGTTCCCAAAATGCACAATACTCCGCTAGATGAGATCCATGTGGGGTGTTGAATCTAAAAGGGGGTGACTTTTGGAAAGTTTAACCTGTTCTGGTACTTTGGGGGCTTTGTAAATGCAACGTGGCACCCACCAAAGTCTGCATTCCAAAAGCCAAATATCGCTCCCTCTCTTCTATGCCCTGTCATGCACCCAAACAGCAGTTTATACCCACATTTAGGATATTACTGAACTTGGAATAAACTGTGTAACAAATTTTGGGGTGCTTTTTCCAAGATTCCTTGTAAAAAAAACATTTTCAGCTAAAATTGCATATTGTTGGAACAAAATACATATTTCATTTTCACAGCCTATCACTATTTTTTTTTTTTTTTAATTACCTGTAGATATATTCTTTAAAGGGTGTAGCTTCCAATGTGGGGTCTTTTTTAGTGGTGTTTATTAAGTTTTAGCAACTTAAGGTGTTTGCAAGCCTATAATGGTGCCTAATGGGGTCACTCTAAAATCGATAGAATTGGGGGGAATCGATGATGAGTTGCATGTCTCTGGTCTCATCTACCATGTTCCAGTGAGTAATGGATAAGAAATGAAGATCTGCGGGGGCAGGGCCTAGCGTGTGATGGCACCAGACTCATAATGTGAGAGCTCAGTGATACCCCAGCTAACGCAGCACAACTAAACCAACTGACTGCCTGATTTACTGCACCGGAGAGTGTGGGAAGACTCCAGTTACCTTCCGGTGGCGGAGAGAACACTGGGAGGGTCTCAGGCTCCGCAACAGAGATCGTGTCTCACGGCGGCCTAGCAGTGTGAGACGTGGAGGGGAGCGCGCAGAACGACCTACCTTCCCTGCAATTCCGCGGTACGAATAACTCCATTTCTGCCAGCACAGCCGGCTGACCCGGTCAGTTCCTGGACCTGCAGTAGCCCAGAATAGGAGTCAGTAAGACCACATGATTCACAGCTCCTTCAGCAGCGTGGAGAGGAGAAGAGAACGCGCGGAACGAGTTTTCTCACCATACCTTGCAGCATGTATAAGTTCCTGCCCGTCTGCATAGCTTGCTGACCCGGTCAGTTCCCGGTCCTGCAGAAGCCCGGAATAAGAGTCGGTAGGACCGCATACATCGCGGCCCCCACAGTAGGGGAAAGAAAGGAGGAGAGCACGTGGAACAGGCTGCCTTCCCGTACAGTTCTTGCCCGCTTACATAACTCGCCGACCTGATCAGCTCCTGGACCTGCAAAAGCCCAGAACAAATACCGGTAAGACCGCATCCATAGCAGCCCCTTCGGCAGTTTAGCAGATACTGAGGACATAGTAGAAGAGATATTAGCTCACAGCTCCACATGCTAGGTGGCTCCACCATTTTCTGCAGCCAGCACGTGCTAAGATAGCTCTCAGGCACTTACTGCAATAACAAAAGCAGCTTCTTATACTATAACATCTGAACATTTCAACGAAGAGCTCCCATCCTATTACAACCTTTTGGCTAGAACTGCACTTCTTATAAAATAGAGGCAACACTACCCTCTATTTTACCTCATTATTGTGGGTTTACCTAGTGGCTATTTTGAAACCTAATTAGCCACCTTATAACAAAAGCTTTGCAATTTCGGCGATAATTCTGCAACCGGTTGCGCATAGACAGCCTACTATACAACACTTATGGAACTTCTAGCCCCTTGGACGCAGCCATATAACAGGCATATCTTAGATATTTTGCAGAGACTGTATTGTACTGTATTTTGTCTCACCCTTAGAGGGATTGCCTGGCAATTAACAATGATCTATCTCTGTAACAAAAGTTCCACATTTTTCTCTAACATTTGCAGCACTCGCACAACTCCATCTCTATCATCTGCTCGTTCTAACTTTTGAAGTGACTATACTTACCGTTTGAACTTCGTCCTATAATTCCTTGCTGTACTTTATCACGCCAGAACTTAAAACAAAATAATAGAGGGACAGGAAAAAAAAAAAGAGTAAACAATAACAATACCTGGTATCACTTTTTATACATGTCTTTCTGTACACAAAAAAGATGAGAAGTGCCACAAAGAAAACTCAGCGTGCAAAACCAGCAAAGCTTACTCAATTTTTTTCAACAAACTCCACCTCTCCTGCAGTCCTTGGATGACCCAAACCCTTTTGTGCATTTAGCTGCGTCCTCCCCACATGCAGAATTTGTAGATCTGGAATCCCAGGAGATGGAAGTCAGAAATCACACTTCAAAGGCTCTTTGCATCTTTTAGAAAAACCCTACAGTACACAGGGACTTCAAGCAGATAATGGTAGACTTAAAAACGGATATTCAATCTCTGGTCACTAGAACAGATCATGTTGAAAAAAGATGATGGAGTTTACTATATCCCACAACTTACTAATAGATACTAATGCAGAACTGGAAGAGGAAGTGCAACGACTATCCTCAAAACTTCTAGATTTAGAAGACAGATCAAGAAGAAATAACATTCACATCCAAGGAGTCCCGGAATCCATAACTTCAGAGGGGCTTTCTCTTTTTCTTACAGATTTGCTGGCTGTAGTGCTTCCTGAAGCTTCTCAAACAGATCTTATGATAGATTGAATACACCGTCTTCCAAAACCAAAACATCTGGCTCCATCGGTTCCAAGAGATGTGATAGCAAGAATCCATTTCTTTAAAACTAAAGATATCTTTTTAAAACCTTGCGGAGCAATATAACATTGCCAGACAGATTTGCCAACTTGTCAATTTTCCCTCCCTTTCAGCGGGCACAATGCTCAGAAGAAAAGAATTTGCTCCCTACACTAAAGCTCTCCGAGATGACAGCATCAACTATCATTGGGGCTTCCCAGTCAAGCTGGTAGTCACCAAAGATAATCTTACAACGGTATGCAGCTCTCCAGTCAAAGCGAAAGATCTCCTCATGTTCTGGAACCTCCTGGAAACACCTAAAAGTACTCCCCAAAAGAAGGGTCCTGCCAGACCTGAGGCCATCATCCCGCTGTGGTCGGAAAAACACAATAAATCTAAAGCCCGTCCAAAAGACTGATGGTCACTTAATTTAGATGCAGTCACTAAGACTTCATGGTTTGCCTCACTTGCAAATTTTTGGATACTGTTTTCCATTTTGATCTTTATTACTGGTTCCTACCTTTAGGCAGCGGACTTGCACCGCCTGTTTATTTCTGAGAATCTTGGAAATACTTTCCAATCTCATATTTTGTTCAACAACTCTTATGTTGATACTTTTCAGCACAGTTTCTAGGTTTTTAATTCACTGTTACTGCCCTGTCCTGTATACTTGGGATGTCTTTATAAGTTCTAGTGAATGTACAATTAGCAGCGATGTATTAGATATGCATAATCTTATTCATCTATGGTATGGCTATTAAATTCTTATCACTTAATGTCAACGGCCTTAATTCACCATGTAAAAGGTCACAGTTGTGGAAGGAGGTTTTGAGGTCTGGTGCCAATGTGGTGTGTTTACAGGAAACGCATGGAGTTATATGCCAAGACTCAGTGGTATAATTTCACCATGAATCTTCCTTTATTGCATAAAAAAACATCGCCATACTATTTTAGTTTTTAGGCTTCTGTTATACAAAAAGTTACTACCGTAACAATAGTAGTGTGTCACAAAACTGGTAGGCATTACCTTAGACAAGCGCTCTGCAAGGCGTCAGATAGGAGTAACTTAGACAAACGGGCCGGACGCTGCAAGTGTGCAACGTTTACAGGAAACGCACCTTCGCAATACAGATGTCTTCCGACTTAAACACAAGAGCTTCCCATACTCTTTCCACTCTGCTCGGGATGTCAATTCAGCTGCATATACATTTGAATGCTATCTGGTCAGTTCTGGAGCACATTGAATATCCAAGGGTTATCTAAGCCTGTTTTTGCTGTTGTATTCAGTTAAAGAAACAGCGATTTTACAGTCCGCATGCCAGTTAATTTTTGGCAGCTCATTTCTTTTGCGCAATTTATATCCAAGGGTTAATTAAGCATGTTTGTGTTTTTCAATGCCAAATAAGAAAATTATCCTGTAGTAAAACTTATATCCGAAGGTTAAATAAGCGTGTTTCTGCTTTTGTAGTCAGTAAAATAAACAGTGTTTTTCAACGCCAAAGATGAAATTTTTCCTGATTCCTGTAGTATACTTTATATCCGAAGATTAATTAAGCGTGTTTGTGCTTTTTTGTTCAGTAAAAGAAGCGGCCTTTTAACACGCCACATACCAGTTATTTTTTGGCTGCTCATTTCTTTTGCGCAATTTATATCCAAGGGTTACCCAAGCCTGTTAGTGGGTTCATTTGGAGTCAAATACAGGGTGTGTATTTATTATATACAGATATCATCTGTACATTTTTGAACAAACAGTATGTCAGACAGAGAGGTGACAGGCTCTTCACATGCGAGTGGCAGTGGCAAAAACAGTCCTGGAGAAGGCACAGGTCACAGTACAGTAAGGGGACGTCGCAGCAGGGGTCAGTCGGTGAGGCCAGAACTGCTGGTGTCATCTAGCGGCTGTGTGTTGACCAGCAACCCAAGGGTGCTTGATTGGTAGACTAGGTCATCCATTTCCTCCCAGATGACATCTGACAACCCCAGCCACGAGTCGGGGGGATTTTCATACACAACCCTTAGTTGGCATGGCCCGGGAGCGGGTCAGCGGCCCCCACCTGTCCTTAACAAGCCTCTGTCCCATCCGGTTCCCTCAGTCAGAGATCTACTATATGGTCTGGGCTCAGCGCCACTATATAGCGAGGATGACCCATTTGAGGAGGGCAGTCCGCAGCTGCTTGACAGCAAAGAAATGGGGCCAATATCTCCTGCTTCTTGCAGTAGGCGGTAAAGTATAGATGTGGAGAGTGGCATGGGAGGTCATGTTGTGAGGGGTCAGCCTCTGCATACCAAGACCGTTGCGGAGGACAGCCGTGAAGATCAAATAATAATCAATTATGATGTAGCCGACCGCACTTGGGAGCCGGGTGAAGCAAGGACTTCATCATCGTCAGGAGAAGAGGGCGTCAGCTTGCGCGTCAGGCAGCAGTGCAGCCAGCAAGTGGGTAGTGTGGCCGTAAGTCAGCAGGGTAGCAGCAGTGTGAGGTCGGGAGCCAAGCGGCCACGGTGTAGAAAACCCGCTTTGCAGGTCCAAGAAAGTAGCAGCACAGGGGCTCAGCGAGTAGTAGTAGTAGTAGTCACTCAGTGCAGAGCGTTGGTGGTAAAATCATCTATTCTGTGGTGTGGCTTCTTTGCTAAGGGACCGGATGAGCCAAATATGGGTATATGTAGAATCTGTGGGCAGAAAGTGAAGTGTGGCCAGGAAGCTAACGTTAGCACCACGGTCCTGTGTCAACACATGCATCATCACCATCCAGTGGCCTGGGAGAAACGTGGCTCAGATGTGGTGGTCCATCCTGCCGCCGCAGCAGCAACGCCCAGTAGCACGCATGCCATTGCAGCCAGTCAAGGCTCCACCACCTCTGCAGAAGGGAGCTGTTTCTCTTTGCCATCATCTCCCGGTCCAGATGCTCCTGCTCCTCGCTACTCATGGCGCCAGCAGTCATTCAACAAGGCAATTGCAAAGAGACAACAGTATGCATCCAACCATCCTAAGGTGCAGAAGCTGACCATGCTCCTGTCCAAGTTGTTGGTACTGCAGGCCCTGCCTTTCCAAATGGTGGACTCTGCACCGTTCAGAGAACTAATGGCTTGTGCTGAGCCGAGGTGGAGAGTTCCAAGCCGTAATTTATTTTCCAAAAAGGCAGTACCAGCCCTTCACAAATATGTAGAACAGAAGGTGGGCCAGTCCTTGAGCATATTGGTTTGTTCCAAGGTGCACAGCAGCATAGACGTGTGGAGCTGTAACTACGATCAGGGCCAGTACATGTCCTTTATAGCCCACTGGGTGAATGTGCTTCCTGTCAAGCCACACCAACAACTTGGACAGGAAACGCCACTTTCTCCTCCACGTTGTCAAACTGCTGCTCCTGCGCCAATGTCCGCCTCCTCCTCCTCCACCACCACCATCTCAGCCCCCACAAGTGCTGCTCCATCATACCACATGTGTAGGGCACAGCGGTGTCACGCAGTTCTACACCTGGCTTGCCTCGGCGAACGAAGTCACACAGGGGAGGAACTGCTCCGCGTCATGCAGCAAGAAATCGATGTGTGGCTTTTTCCGTGCCAACTGCAAATCGGAACCATGATGACGGACAATGGGAGTAACATGGTGTTCGCGCTGCACCAAGGAGGGATGGTCCATGCGCCCTGCATGGCGCACGTGTTCAATCTGGTTGTGAAAAGGTTCCTGAAGTCCTCCACCATTCTTCAGAACATTCTGAAAATGGCCAGAAAACTGTGCATGCACTTCATCCATTCCTACAAAGCCAGGAACACCCTCCTCGAGTTGCAGCAGCAGAACAGCCTCCCCCGAAACACACTGATATGCGATGTTTCCACCCATTGGAATTCCAGCCTGCACATGTTAGACCGACTGTATGAACAGAGAAAGGCCATTAATGATTTATTGATAATCCAGGCGGACAGGAGTACTCCCCTGTGTAACTTTGATGTAAGCCAGTGGCAGCTCATGCGTGACACCTGTCATTTACTGAGGGCATTTGAGGAGGCAACGTTATTTGTCAGTCGCCAAGACTATAGGATGAATAACATCATTCCACTGCTTCATGTCCTGGAACAGATACTGAAAAATCTGTCTGGGCAGGGGACTGGAGACATGGTGACTACATCTAATGGCCACATGCGTCTGGTGGGGACTGAACTGGAAGAGGAACAGGAGGAGGAGGACATTGGAGCACAAGCATTGTCTGGTGAAATGAGTGTTTTTTCTACCCAGGTGACAAGAGAGGAGATGCAGCTGGAGAAGGTAGATGAAGATGAAGAAGACGAGGCAGATGGCCTGCAGCATGTTGATTTGCCTGGCCAGTGACAGCCGAATAGTCACCATCCGGCAGAGGGATGACTTCTGGCTCTCCATCCTCTTGGATCTCCGCTACTGAAAAATTGGAGCCTTTTTCCCAGCTGCTGAGAGGGAGGATAAACTCAAATACTATAGGGAAATCCTCCGTAGTCAGTTGTCCGCTGCCTATGTGCGGCATCGTCCATCCTCTGACAGGTCTGACCAGGTGGTTCCTCAGCGCTCACATACCACTGCCACGGCTGCTGTGGGAAGGTGGGGGGTACGAACAGTACCAGCTCCATCGGCAGCAACCTAAGTCTGGAGTCACTGATGAGCAGCTTCCTTTACCCGTCTAGTGAGGAGGGCATTCGCCAGCAGCAGCAGGACCTGGAGCAGACCCTGAACCAACAGGTGGTAGCCAACTGGGAGCGCACACAGCTCCCCCAGCAAGCAGAGCCGCTGGACGACTGGGCAGCCAAACTGGCTGTTTGGCCGCACCGGGCCGAGTTTGCAGTGGAGAAGCTGCCCTGCCCAGCCAGTAGGGTGGCATCAGAGCGGGTGTTCAGTGCGGCGGAGGCCATTGTTACCCCAAGGAGAACCCACTTGTCCACGGGAAATGTGGAATGACCGACATTTGTCAAGATAAATCAGGCATGGATAGGCCAGGATTTCCACACACCAATGCCGTAGGCGTCAGATTACATCAGCCATGACGCCTCACCAAAACTTTGAGAAATGAGTCTGGGTTTAAACTACCTGCCTCAGCCACTATTCTGATGCGACCACCCGCCTGATGCCACACATCTGCTGCCAATTTCTCCACCTGCCTACTATCATATTTACCAGGGACTGGTATTGCCACCCACCTCCACATTCTGTCATTGTGTCACTCTATGACCTCATGCTGCTTCTGCTGCTATTGCTGGTGCCATGACCTCCGCACTGTGTCATTGTGCCACTCTCTGACCTCATGCTGCTGCTGATGCTGCTGCCATCACCTACACACCCTGTCATTGTGCCACTCTCTGACCTCATGCTGTTGCTGCTGCCGTGATCTCCACACTCTGTCATTGTTCCACTCTGTGGCCTATTTCTGTTTTTGCCACCTCCAGAATTTGTCATTGTGCCAATGTCTGACCTCATGCTGCTGCTGTGCCTGCTGCCGTGACCTACACACTGTCATTGTGCCACTCTCTGATCTCATGCTGCTGCTGTTGCTAATGCCGTCACCTCCACACTCTGTCATTGTGCCACTCTGTGGCCTACTCCTGTTTTTGCCACCTCCAGAATTTGTCATTGTGCCACTCTCTGACCTCATGCTGTTGCTCCTGCTGTCACCTCCACACTCGGTCATTGTGCCACTCTGTGGCCTACTCCTGTTTTTGCACCCTCCACACTCTGTCATTGTGCCACTGTCTGACCTCATGCTGCTGCTGTGGCTGCTGCCGTGACCTCCACACTCTGTCATTGTGCCACTGTCTGACCTCATGCTGCTGCTGTGGCTGCTGCTGTGACCTCCACACTCTGTCATTGTGCCACTCTCTGACCTCATGCTGCTGCTGTTGATGACGTCATCTCCACACTGTGTCATTGTGCCACTTTGTGGGCTCCTGATGTTGCTGCCACCTCCAGAATTTGTCATTGTGCCACTCTTTGGCCTACTCATGCTGCTGCCAAGTGACCGCTGTCTCACTGGAACACTCTGTGGTTTCCTAATGATGTTTCCACCCTCCACCATTCTATGATGTTGCCACTATCTTTAGTTTTTCCGTTCTTTTTACCTGTCAGAAGGAATGGGAAGGATAAGAATTGTCTAGCCAAAAGCAGGAGTGGATACAGAACACAGAAGACATGCAAATGTCCCATTTACTGGTCATCTCTGTTTTGGATCAACTTCTGTTTGTTTTTGGCCTTAGCAATACTGATGGATTATTGACCGTCTGAAAGCGGACACTGACGGATGAAAGGAAGGACAAAATGATCAGAGGCGTCAATGCAAAATTACTGCCGACACCCTCTCTACTCATTCGGGGGGCCTCTACATGTATCAGCGTTTAACAGAACAGGTTATGCCATATTCTGTGACGATTTAAATCTCTGGCTTCATGAAGTGACCCCTGCTGTGACGTCCCTTTACTGTGCTGAGACCTGTGCCGGCTCCAATAACCTATTACTGTGTTCTTTGACGCTATGGTAGGATCTTAGCCCTCAGCTTGTTTTTTTCCAGCTGGCGCTGCCATGACTTTATCAAGCTGCATTCCTGCTTCAGTTTTTTGGTCAGGTTTGCCCTCTTAAGTGCCCAGGGAATTGAAGGGTGAAGCGATTCTAATAGCGGCGGCAGTCATGTGCGTGTCATACTAAAACACAACAATGTATGAAGACCAAACCAAGCTCCCTCTGCATATTTAAAGATGGCACAATGTTCTACAGCACCCTACAGGCTCTGTGCAGCCTGTAAATAGCTGTTTTTTAATGTGATTTGTCCCAAAGTAATTCTGACCAAAACGGATTTTGTAGGAAAATTCGGAGTCGGCGAACCGAATTTTTGAGACATTTGCCCATCTGTAGTTGTGTTTTATACCCTTGTGGTACTTTATGCTCCAAACTCCCATCAGATCTCGTTCATTACAAAAGTTTTTGCAAAAGTTAGAAAAATACTTAAAGGTAACCTTGTAGCTTGTGGAGACTTTAACATTGTCATAGATAAAACCCAAGATAGCTCTGGTGGGATCTCGAGACATATCTCTGAACTAAAAAATGTCTTATTAGAAGAAAATTTACATGATCCATGGCGTTATTCTCATCCGGGAGGGGGGTGGGGGGGTCAGATTTTACTCATTATTCTGCAGCACAGAGCTCATATGCAATAATTGATTTTTTTTCTACTCAGTAGACAGGCGCTACAATTGGTTTCCGACTCAAGCATTGGATGTCAGACATGGTCGGATCACGCCATAATCTATCTTTCGGTTAAAGATAATTTCTCTCCTACATTCACACCCCATGGCGTCTTAACAATTTTCTTCTTAAATCTCCAAAAATAACCTTAGAGATTACTAAATCTCTTAGAGATTATTTTGCGATAAATTCCGCTTCTGCCCATTCGGAACAGAACTTATGGTGCGCACACAAGGCTTACATATGGGGAGTTCTCATTTCCATAGCGGCTAGGGAGTAAAAACTTAGAGACAAGAAACTTAACGAAATATTAGATAAAATTAAGCTTTTAGATTCACATTTCAAACTAAACCCCACCAAACCCAACAGAGAAGAATTAACTTCACTCAGAACTCAATTGAGTGATCTTTACCTCGAGCAGTACGAAACTCAGTTGAAAAGACTGAGATGGAATTTTTACTTACAAGGTGACAGGCCAAGTAAGTTGTTGGCAAAGAGATTTAAATTAATTCAAGCTAAAACAATAATACCCTTTATCACCTCATCCAATAAAACTAGGATATATGACCCTCAGCAGATCTCCAATGCCTTCGCAGACTACTATAGTTCATTATACAATCTCAAGGCAGACCCCGCGTCCCCACCAATTCGGGAGCCGGACATAGACCATTTTCTAAAAGGAAAATAAATTCCCTTCATTGTTCAGATCAACTTCATCTCGAACCCCCCAAATTATCCTATTGAGGAAAAGGAGAACATTCCCCAACTAAAGTGTAACAAGTCCCCAAGTCCCGACGGACTGACTAATGAGTACTTCAAATTTTTTAGCACTACATTGACGGCTCATTTAAACCGTCTTTTTAACTCTATTATTGATAAAAAAGGCTCCAAACCCAAAAGGGGTGCTCGGCAACCCTTTCCACCATCCCGAAACCTGGGAAACCCACTGACCAAATTACTAATTATAGACCGATATCACTACTCAACGCAGATATCAAGATCTTCTCTAAGATTTTAGCAGATATACTCAACAATATTGTGAGGAAAATTCACTCATATGACAGTCATCTCTCCAACTTCATAATGTCAGATCCACAGGGGCCCCCCGAAAAGCTAATTTCATGTTTTAAACACCCACAAGAACCATTGTAAATGCCTTTTAAGAACTAGCACAACAGGGGGAGGTTGACCCATCAAAAGAACCTCTTTCCCCTTAAAAGCACCCAAGAACATGTGCACCTCAACCCCAGAACAAAGACTTAAAGAAACCAACCCCCGCATGGCCCCCCAAGTTTTATAAAGAGTTATGAGAGAATCATGTATCCGTGGTATACCCCGATTTCACATTTTAAAATGTGAATCTTTCTGCACAGCCCGCTGCTACTCTTGGGTTTGTAGAGTGCATGGGGACTGAGCAATCGAGAACTGGACTTAGGGAACACCTAGGATAGGGGTGTCTGGCATGGGAGCATAGTGTAGGCCCAGCCGGTTCTGATGATGCCACCGGCTCAGTTCTGTCCCTAGGCCCTGCTGTGTTATTGTCCAATCTTGTTTTTTGAGTCAGAAATTGCATGGCCAGAGTGGGAGGAGTTTATAGACCGTGCCAGGGGTGTGTGGGGGCGTGTAGGGGGCTGCCACGTGGGCTGTCCCATTACAGATATAAGCAAGAGCCCAGGTGAGCCAGTCGTTGATCCAGGATGGGTGGTATCTAAGAGCGTTTAAAGGAGCATCCACACACAGAAGCCAGGCAACATAAACCCCTCCATGTGAGCCACAAACCATAGGTAACAGGACATATTTTACTGCCTTTGTCTGTAACCCATACTTATATTTGCACCTCTGACTCTTACCTGTATAATATTATCATTTTGCATATATTTGTCTACTGTGCCCTCCAAGGCTAATTAAATCTATAAACTTTAATCTGAGTTAATCTGTCTTGATCATCGGCCTCACATGCCTAGTACTCGGTCTATAAAATATAGCTACCCCAAGGTTGGTTCCTGGTCTTGTTATAAGTTGGTAACGGACCGGTCTGATAACAAAACTAGAAACTGGTGGCAGCAGGGTCGTTGGCAAGGAGTGTGTTCTCTCGTCCTCCCGGAGTCTCCCCCTGCCCGTGTGGACAGGGGTTAACTGTGAAACAGTATCTGGCTGACCTTATGTTCCCTTAGGGGGCAGTGCAACGTCACGATACACCCCAAGTCATGCCGTCGACCCTCGAGTGGGCCGGCAGGGCGGGTTTTTTCCTGACAGATATCCTCTCTCTTTTAATAAATAAGGACCAAGTGGGATTCATTAAGGATAGACAGACCAGAGATGGAATACGGCGAGTTGTGGACATCATTCAAGTTGCATTTTGTCGTAAAGTATCATTTGCGCTTTTATCTCTAGACGGAGAGAGAGCTTTTGACAGGATAAACTGGGAATATATGAAAAAGGTGTTACGGAAATTTGGTTTTTCAGGTCCAATCTTCTCTGCCGTTACTTCTCTGTACACTCTCCCCTCTGCTAGAGTCTACTCGTCTGGTTTCTTCTCTAAAATATTTGGGATCTTCAATGGTACCAGACAGGGGTGCATCTTACCCCCTCTAATGTATGACCTATGTGCAGCCTCTACTAGCAAGGAAATCAACAGACTTAGTCAGCTTTCCTTATCCTGGTTAGCATGTATAAATCTAACTAAAATGCGGCTCTTACCCAGATATCTATATGTATCTAAATCCCTGCCATTTGTGTTTCCCATCTCCTTACTTACTAAGCTCCAAAGTCATATGCTGAAGTTCACATGGGGTTCAAAACAACCTCGATTTCAAAAGCAATATCTATATAGGAGAAGCATTCATGGTGGCCTATCGGTGCCTAACCTATTACATTATAACTTAGCTGCAGTTTTAGAACCATTATTCTTTTTCTGGAACATCATTGATCATGTATCGAAAATGCTATGCTTCTGACAGGCTCATTTAAAGACTACTTAGTAGCCGTGCTTTGTGGTAGTAACCCCACAACATTCATGCTATCCTCCCTTTCACATGCAACTCAAACCTGATATAAATGTTATACCACAGCGGAAAGTCTACATAGATAAATTACGCTGCCCTCTCTCAGCATTGCACCCTTTGTTAATGGATACTCCAATTCAACATTGGATTCCCCTTGGAATAAAAGAAGTCGATGCGCTTTTTAGCCAAGGTTGCTTTAGAACCTTTGATGACTTAGTGCAACAGTATGCAATTCCAAGACACCATGTTTTTTGTCTATCTTCAATTGAGACACTTGATTCAATCTATTAGTTGGTCTCCAGCTTCCCACACACCGTCTCCTTTCCATAACTTTCTTTGGAAAAAACATAATAACATAAAAGGCTTATCTGCTGCTTATCAAATGCTATATGATACAGATCTTGATATAAAACCGAGTTATGCATTGAAATGGGAAGGTGACATGAGCTATACACATACTACTGGGGAGTGGCTTAAAGCAGCTAATGTGACCTCTAAATACTCTAGGTGTGCTAACCATATCGAGCTTTCCAGGAAAATCTATCTCCGATGGTACCTAACCCCAAACAGATTGTCTCAGTTAGTATCAGCGTACTCCCATCTGTGTTGGAGACTTTGTGGCTCTAAAGGCTCTCTCGCATATGTGGTGGAGCTGCCCTCTGATACAACCCCTATGGCAGGAATTTGAATCCTTACTATCTAACCTTTTCCATTGGAAAGTCACCTTAAAACCAAACTTAGCAATATTAGATTTTTCCTTTGACGCTATACCTTATCCTTTTTGCACAGTGTTTTCTCACGCCCTAATAGCAACTAGAACTACAATAGCCTCTCACTGGAAGCTACCTCAGATGCCTAGTATTAAGGAAGTTGTCCACAGAATTAACAAACAATGCTATAATGAAACTAGCTTAGTAATTCCTCCCCACGTGGTGACTAAAATCAGGGATGCCTGGCTGCCCTGGATGAACTCTATATATTTTTGGTAGGAGAAATCTTCCTCATTAGTAATACCTTTACGCATTTCAAACTGAGTGGCCTCATATGACTCAATTTGATTGAAACATAAATTTATTGTGTAGCAAGAATACATATTGTTGCTATAACAGAGAAGAACACCTGTATTTTACCCAGAATCTGTACCGCTTTATAACATGGCATTTGTTTTTGTTGCTGTTCCCTCACACCCTTTCCCTCATAATTTGTCTTTGCTCTTTATTGTTGAGCTTTGTATTGTTAATGCAATTCAATAAAAATTTTAGCTGAAAAAAAAAATAATTGAAAATCTGCAAAATGATGACATTTTGAAATTTCACTTCCACTTTACTTTAATTCCTGTGAAACATCTAATGGGTTAATAATGGGTTAATAAACTTCTTGACTGTTGTTTTAAATACTTTAAGAGGTGAAGTTTCTTACATGGAGTCATTTATGGGGGTATCTAACATACAGGACACTCAAAGCCACATCAGAACTGGACTAGTCCCTAAAAAAAATCTATGTTGCAAATATTCTTGAAAATGTGAAAAATAACTACATTACTATTACATTTATAAGCCCCCTAATGTCATAGAAAAAATAAAGACATTTAAAAAATGATTCCAATCTACAATAAACATATGGTAGATGCCACTTATAAACTATTTTGAGTGAAATCTGTCTTACATGCAGAAACATTTAACTTTGAAAATGGCAAACTTTGAAACATTTTCACAACATCTTTATATTTTTCACAAATAAACAAGGATTTTATGTACCAAAATGTCTTACTAACTTAAAGCACCATGTGCCATTAGAAAACAATCTCTGAATCACATGGATAGGTAAATTATCGAAAAGGTATTCCCACATAAAATGACACATGTCAGGTTTAAAAAATGGGGCTCTTTCAGAAGTTCAAACTGGCAGCTGCGGTAAGTGGTTAAAAATTGGCTACATACCATTCTAGGCTCTTACTATATCTGCTTACAGCAGCCCCACTGTGCAGTCCCACGTAAAACAATTTTGCAACACAGATCGGCAGTCCCACATAAATCTCATGTGCCGTCCCACCTAAATAAAAAAGAGAGGACACACCAGTCCCCGCTTGACTGGCCAGTCCCACGTAAAAAAAAAAAAAAATGGACACAGATTGACAGTCCCACGTAAATCTCAGATGCAGTCCCATGCAAGATGTGGAGTCCCATGCAAATTACATACCGAGAGAAAACAGCTGTACTATGCAGTCCAACGTTAAACAATTGTGGAACAAATCTAAAGTCCCACGTAAATAATTTGTGTGGCACAGATGTGCAGTCCCATGTAAATCACAGACAGAAAACACAACTGTACTCTGCATGTAAATCACTTTTGTGATATAGTTTTTGAGCGTAAAGTTTTGTTCTGCAGATCTGTAGAGGTGTAGTAATCTACAGGATATATCATTGTGTGAGAGAAGGAGAGAGAGAGAGGGGAGAGAGTAAAAATATCACCCATCTTTCCCAGAGTTCTGAATTTCAAATGCCCATTCTAGTTACAAAGTGTGTAGAGAAATTTAGATATATACTATCGCAATAACTTAGCTTTTCACTTCCAATGATTCCAATGACAGCTGAGAACCTCTCCCTTCCCCCAGCTTACACAGAATGGATCATCACATGCTTTGAGGAGAAACACGCCTCTCCATTTCACAGGCTCTGCTTGGCAACCATCATAAACGGCTGCCAAATGCTGGAACGAGACAACCCCTTTAAGATCTCTATGTTTGCATTAGACTTGTGAGATGTACCGATTATCTTACTGCTTTATTAAATAACACTGTAAGTAAATGTGTTGCTATATGGTCTGTATGGGACGCCTACACTATCACACATCTATATGAGAATTGAACAGTTTAGAAGATTTAAGTTCTGTCTTCGCTCTTTGTGATTGCAAGATGTTCGAACCTATTGTTGTTCTGTAGCTGCTGTCTAGTGCTTGGAAGAGTCTCCCAGTGTTTCTCATCCTGTCTATCTAGACCGCTCTTCCTATTTTTGTTTTCTGTGTTTCTAAACGTGTATTTCGCATACATAGAGTTCAATTGAAAACAGTATGCTAAATATTGCTGCAAAAAAAAAAAAAAAACGATTATATCTTTTATATTTATTTTTCTGCTAATTTATATGCAAATATTGTATTGCAATTGAAAATTACAAAAACTTTAATAAAAACACAATAAAAACAAAAAGAAAGTATTTTTCGTACTGAGTGAGGCACATTTGCACAAAAATATTGGCGTACATGCTTTACACTACACTTGGGTGTCCCTAGACACATCTATACCTCGTCCGAGGTGAGTGATCTCAGTAAAAGGGGTGTGGATTTGTGATTCGGAGGAGAGGCTTAGTGTTAAACACCGTGCGCCAAACTTTTTTTGCACTCAGAGACCAAAAGTAAACCAACTAAAAGAAAGTGTAAACTTAGAATAGGCTGTCTATGCCTGCGCCTTTATTTTTGCTTTAAAATTAGACAACAGTATGAAAACTGTCTAGGTCTAAGACTTTCTTTGTTGCCCATAGCAACCAATCAGAACACCCCTTCATTTTTCCAGAGTACTATATGAAATGAAAGGGGCGCTCTGACTAGTTGATATGGGCAACAAAGAAAGCATTAGACTGAGACCGTTTTCATGCATAATACCCTAAGTTTACTATGTTTATGTATTAGACAGTATTGATATTTCTGCCCCATTCCTCTCATTTATCAAAACTGTCTAGGAGTAAGACAGTCTTTGTTGCCCATAGCAACCAGTCAGATCCCATAGCAACAAATCAGAACTCATAACAAGCAGAGTCCCTTAGCAACCAACCAGAGCTCATAACAACCAGAGGCCTTAGCAACCAATCAGAGCCCATGGCAACCAATCAGAACTGATAGCAACCAACCAGGGCTCATAGCAACCAAATAGAGCTCATAACAACCAATCAGAGTCCATAACAACCAATCAGTGCAACCAGCAACCAGTCAGAGTCCATAGCAACCAATCAGTGCTCATAGCAGCCAGTCAGCTTTCATTTATTATGCCACTCTGGAAAAATGTAGTGTACAGAAACGTATGCTTTTAAGTGTTACTGTCCCTGTCATGATGAATATGCAGGGTTGTATTTTCTACAATGTATAGTGAACATTTTTGCACTGTGTGAAGTATCAGACTGGGTGCAAGGTCCCACAGGTGGAGTTGACTCTTGGAGTCCACCGGTTGAGTGGTTTCTGCGCCCCCCAGTGGAGTTTATTTTAGGGCCCCATGCTACTGCTACTGTAACTGACCGTACCTGACCCCTATACTCTACATCTTGTTTTTTTGCCTTTTTTTCTCGTTTTTTTGCCTTCTGAGGATGTATATGCAGTTAGAAAAACAACTCCAGGCCAGGCATGCTCAGGAGCCCACCGGGTTTTTTTTATTTTCCCCTGTGGGCCAGTCCAAGCCTGACTGTGTGTTTTAGAAAATGCTGAATGATTGTGCTGTACCATCCCTTTATGGGTCATTTGTCTATTTTGTTCCCTAAACGGAAGGGGTTGAGGAGACCAAAAAATTTTTCAATTTTTTCTCTTCTGTAGAAGTGGAAAGTTGCTCCCCGAAACCCGTCACTTTTTAATCCATGTTTTAGAGATTTTTTTCCCTTCTTTCTTACTTTGGCTGTGATTCTGTGAATAATTTACTGATTGTATTGACCACCAAATACAATCACTCCCTTTCCCCTTTATCTTATATTTGTGGCTACAAAGCTGACTCTAATTTTTCAAAAAAAAACAAAAAACAATTTTTTATAAAAGGGTCCGTGGTTTTTTTTTCCCTTTAAAGAGGGTTGTCCGGGTCATTTTTTATAATGATTTAATAAAGGTCATTATAGAAAACACAATCTTACTACACTTTACTGAATTTATATTTTGGTTTTTACATTTTTGTTACATTGTTTTGCCTTATTTACCTTATTATATTTACAGCTGTTCTGGACTTCACCCCTAACTGGTACACACACTATCGAAGGGTTAGCCTCCTAGATAATCATCTGCTGGGCTTCACCCAGTCAAAGCCACGCTTCTAACATAGCTCCCCACGACGTACCTGAACACAGTGTCGTACTACTTTGCATAGTGTGACTTTCCGTTCAAGGAGGGTGGTGGGTGGCTACAGTTTAGAAGTGTCAGCCTGCCACCTGACTAGCAGGCATTCCATATTTTTATTATCTCCTGGCTGTAGGCTAGTTTTTCGGCCCACCGGCAGTCTAAACGTAGCCGCCTATCTCCTTACCTCTATACAAGGTAGCATGCACTGTGTTCAGGGAAGGCATTGAGGAGCTAGACTATAGGAGCAATAGCCTCCTGACTAGCCCAGCAGATAATTATAAAATATTATAGAACTTGTCAGGAGGCTAGCATTTCTATAGTGTAGCTGACCACCAACTGTAGTGGTAAGAGATGATGTTTGTCACACCGGTGACTCGCATGGTTGGCAGGTGCCGACATACTCATTGCATTCACTGCTTGGCTATGCTTGAACTGGATGTTTCATCCTCGCCTGCCATGTTTTTTATACCTTTTGTTAAGTTTTATTATTCAAATCTTCTTGGTTTATTAGTGATATGTACCAAGTACATAAGGATATTATTAGCGCTGTCATATGTTTGAAATTGCACACCCCAAAGTAACCCTGTAATGATGTATTTTGCTGAATTTTTCAGGGATATGCACTCTTTGATTTGCCTGGACAGGATGTACATGGCTGTTACATACCCCTATAGTTTATCCTTGCCAAGTGGGAGGCACATTGAATGGATTGGGTTAATCCATTTCAAAACAATTAACATGTGGGTTTAATTTTTAAATTTTCATTTGGTATTTTCATATTTTAAATACAGGGCCCCGACTAACCTTTTGAAATCTTCCCCCAGTTACAAATAAACTTATGGGAAGGGGGCTTTACAACAGTACTGTGGAAAAAGGGGAATTTTTTTCCAGCATTCCACAGCAGCATATGAGGTCAAAATGAGAGGGAATCTTATTAAAAGACAGCAAAACAAATGTAAAAACCCTTCCCTGCACTACCCAAAACTAAAAGAAGTCCTTTTTGCTGGAGACACATTTAATCAATTTACCTGTTCCGACTTACATACAAATTCAACTTAAGAACAAACCTACAGTCCCTATCCCATTCATAACCCGGGGACTGTCTGTACTTGCTTTCTCCCTTTAAAGTTCTATATTAAGTAAGCTTGTTCGCTATATGATCAGGTAGACACTGATTCAGTTTTTATGGCTACAAGGGGCGGAGATCTCATTATACTGCGCATGCACAATTATGTGCTTTGATGCATGCGCAATTCATGTTGACAGAACAGATGAAAGAGCAGGGCAATGAGGATACATCACATCCACCGAGTAACAAGTCATTGTTTTTATATACGTACAATATTCTGGTTGCATTTACATTTGGGGTCAGTGATTTATGTCAGATTATCTTGTTATCCAGTGTGGTATATTGTTTCACTGTGCATTGTTTCTAATCACTTGCTTGCATGTTCCATTACACAAACATATTGGGTTATCACTTTATATTATACATTTTGCGATGTATTTATATATTTTGTATGGAATTTTTTGATTTATGCAATAATTTTGGTTTAATTCATTGTAATTGATGGTCACTTCCTATGCACTGTTTGTTTATACCTAAGGATGGTTATGTTCAGAGCTGAAACATTGCTGTCATGGCATAAATAAAACCACTGCTCTTTTGGAAGTGAAGTCTACCTTACCTTTTTCTCTTTATATGCTTGGTCCTTGCTTCTGGACCTTTAGGCATGCACTGCATATTTTTCTATAAAAAAAACAGTGTTGCTCATAACTTTTTTTTAAGAGAGTCATTTAGTCACATACCTTCAGGGTAAACCAGGCCAGCAGTGCAGTGGATCCACAACCCGCAACATTACAACGTTCTAAACAGAACACCATCACGTACGGCCATAAACCTAAGACAGTGAAAAAATGAAAAAGAACACACAGAATGTAAAACACCTATCAATTTAATAAGGTGTAGTAGGATTGATTTTGATATACTGTACATACTCGAGTATAAGTTAACCTGAATGTAAGTAGAGGCATCTAATTTTACCACAAAAAAACTGGGAAAACTTTTTGACTCAAGTATAAGCCTAGGGTGGTAAAATTAGATGCCTCTTAATTAACCAGGACAGACATACATAGCAAAGATCAGCAACTAGAGGACTTGGTGCCACAATGTATGAAATGATTGCCCCCAGTAATTAGCCACATTACACATACACAACTCAGCTACATGTACATTAGACACACAGCTCAGCTACATGCACATTACACACATAGACACATATAACACACACCTACACAGCTCTGCTTCAGCTAATTCAGCAGTAATCACAACCAGTAGAGCAGAATTCTGCATATACCGAGCAACATCACATGATTCCCCCCTCCTTGTGACATCATCACAGGTCCTTGAAGCATAGAGCAGACATATAACTACCCCCTTTCTTGTGACATTATCACAGGTGCTGGTAGCACACTCCAGCACTTTCAGGTGAGGTGAGTTGTACTTTGGATACATTGAACTTGCATAACATATATTCTGGAGTATAAGCCAAGGGAGGCTATTTCAGCATAAAACAATGTGCTGAGAAAATCGGCTTATACTCGAGTATATATGGCTATTCGCTTAATGACATTTTATAAAAAAATGACCCGGCCAACCCCTTTAAATCTGTTGTAGTTTTTTTTTTTTTTTAAGTAGTATTTTCAGCAAAAGTCTAACATGGATAAAGCAAGAAGTATCAGTTTTTCTTTCATAATACTTCCCATTCTTGGTGTAAACATTTCACCACCAGCTATAGTAGCATTTGATTCTTAGAAATCGCAGTGTGTGAAATTACTTTTATTCTTGACCAAGGTGAGCATTTTGGGAACACTGTCTCTTTCAGCTAGAGTACTTATCCTAAACATAAGGCACTAGAATAGTGATCATTGATCAAAGCGGAAAGACATGAGGGAGCAAAGCAAAGTTAACCGAGCATTTCAGGATTATCCACTTTGGCTGCATCCATCTCATAAATTGCTTTATTAACCTCATTTGTGAGCAGGATGTAAATGGCACAGTGGAGGGATGAGAGAATCTGTGGATTCAAGGGTATTTTACGAGCTATTCTCCATCTGCTCGGCCCGTGGTGAAGAGCGCAATAGAATAAAGACAGCATAGGAACAAGCAGTCCGGCCTCAGATGACCCTTCAGCTTTAAACACTTTATGAGAAAGCAATTGAGATATCTCGGTCTACAACGTAATAAGAGATCAGAACGGCATTAACAAGTAGCAAGACCTCATAGCGAATGCAAGGGATGGTATGGACCTAGACAATACTGTGCAAAAACAGCTGCTTAGAGAAGAACAGAAAATGAATGGATTCAAACTAACTAAACTCAGCTCTAAATTGAGTTTTTTGCATACAGATTTTGTCATTTTCTTCTGACCACTTTCAGATGGGCATAATACTGGCACTCTTCTGCATCCATAAGTCTTGGCCTGACCGTGGGTTTACTGACAAAAACTCAAACAATCAAGGCAATCTATGATGCTATGAGTTTGGATCAGCAAACCGATGATTGGGCCAGGACTGGCAGAAATAATAGATGCAGCAATGCCACCATGTTACTCTTGTGTGAAACTGGCCAAAAGAAAAATCAAAACTGTTCAGTCTGTGGAAGTTAATGTGGGAAAAAATTATCTAAAATTTCTAAACAACAAATTTCACAAAGACAGTAAGTGAATTGAATTAAATAAACTCCCATTCACTAAAACTGAGCATGTGGCGATTGCAGTAAAATACTAGAGCGGAAAGGAAACCACAGACACTCTCATCCTGTTACACTCTGGCCTACTCCATTAAAAAGAAAAGAAATAGTCTAAGATTTTTAAAGATTTTTACTTCAAGTAATTGTCACTTAAGTTCTCTACAAGTGCAAAAATAACTATATGAAGAAGGTTTATACCTAGGGTATAAAAATAGACCTGTACAAGTCAATCAGAAGCCATATTCTGTTTTGCTGTTTGGCAGACATTTTTGCAAAAGTATCAACAGGAAGTGCAGCCATATTGATTGTTACTTTGCAATTAGTTTCCTAGGAAACTGACATTATATCAATAAATAAAAAAATAGCTCTGTTGTGCTCAGGACTCCTTCAGAAATGAACAGAGAGAGGCTGACATGCATGACCCGCTCTTAGTTCCTCTGCCGCTAGCCAGTTTAAGGAAAACTTATACCCCTTAAAGTCCTGTAGACTGTGGCTTCCATGGTTCAGACTTGTTTTTCCAGTACATTATGAAGGAATCCCACTGCCAGGAAGGTTCGACTTAGAATCTACAATTTTTAGGTAAGTGATATGTGTCAACATTCACATGATTCCAGGATCCAAGGTTTCTTAGCAGAACATCACACTGCCTCCACTGGTTGCTTTCACCCAAAGCACATAATGGTACAACCTTTTTCCCAAGTAAGTGATGCGTTGGCATATATGGCCAGCATTGACTTTTTGGTAACTTGTGCTACATCAACCCATCTAAAGGTATTGGACCTAATATACTAGACTATGGGTTTTCTCATTACAGGCTTTCACAGACATTTAGAGCTTTCTCTTTCTGTCACCTACAGCTTTAAATCCAGAGGTGGGTCTCTCCTCCCAATAGGCTGGTCTCTCCTCCCAGTAGGCATGTTTTACCTCACTCAAAACTGGTGACATCATCATTCTGTTTGAGCAGTGGGAGAGAGAGGCTGTCACCGCTCTGCAGACCTCCTACAATGGTCGGTTCTCATATCTGGAGAACTGTCACCTCCCTCCACAAGCTCCTTGTAACCACAACACTTGCATTGGTGCAAACAGTTATACATACAGCCTGAAATGATAAAACAATTCTGAGTAGAGTATATAAGGGTGTGTTATATGGGTGGGGGAGCATAATGTGTAAGGCTGTGTTATATGGGGGGGGGGGGAGTGAATCTAACAGCTAGATAGTAATTGCCCAGATCCTTTACTTAGAGCTATCACTGTGAGAGGAGCATAGAGAGCTCAGGCAGCCTTTATTACACAGCTCAGGGAGAGTGAAAGACAATGAGAACATAGATATAGACAGAGACACAGACAGCATAGCAAGTCAGTTTCATTTTAACACAACTCAGAGGAAAGAGCGCAGGCAGCCAATCACACCACGGGGGGCATATCCTCGCACAGAGGGTATGTCCCGACTAGACCAGGGTTGAACTAAATATCAGGCAGCCAATCACAGCAAAGTGAGAGTGGCCCGGCCCCAGGCTTCAGATTTAGCTCTAGACACTCACAGATTAGCTAATAGCTGCTATACTAAATGATTTAGGTAATACAAACCAGTTGCAAAAGTGCTTATTCTTACTGTCCCAATCATTACAGATATGATCTTTGTAGCTAGAAAACCCCTTCAAGCACTATAGACCATTTTACTAGGTGTCCTTTTTGAACCACTTATGGTAAATATTAGTGATGAGCGATTACGTTGACTATCGTCATCGGGTCGATAGTCGATATTGGCAATTATCAAGACGATTTCCAATAGTCGATAATAGATTACGCCGATGACCATTAAAGTCTATGGGAGAGGAACAACACCTTCATTATTTCACCCAAACAGGCTGGAGAAGCTTGGAATTAACATCCACAACAGCAAATGGATACATGCTACATCTTAGGCAACACACTTAGGTTATAAAAGTCACAGAAAAAAAGTCACAGACCATTCACTATCCCTGTCTTGTACCCCAGCCTGACCCTTAAACCTGCATCACCCACAAATTAAAAAGTGCCAGAAGGCAGAATGATTGAACCATCATTTTACTTTAAATGGACATTCAATATCCCTGTCCTGGATTGCAGCATGAGCCCCAAACCTGCATGACCCCCAGATTTAAAAAGTGCCACAAAAAGGAGTCTTTCAAACACCATTTTAGTTGAACTGGACATTGACTATTTCTGTCCTGTACCGCAGTATGAACAGTAAACCTGTCTGACCCCCAGATTAAAAAGTGCCGGAAAAAGGAGTCTTTCAACCACCATTTTAGTTGAACTGGACATTGACTATACCTGTCCTGGGCCACAGCATGAGCCCCAAACCTGCATGACTTCCAGATTAAAAAGTGCCGGAAAAAGGAGTCTTTAACCACCATTTTAGTTGACCTGGACCTTGACTATATCTGTCCTGTACCGCAGTATGACCAGTAAACCTGTCTGACCCCCAGATTAAAAAGTGGGCCGGAAAAAGGAGTCTTTCAACCACCATTTTAGTTTAACTGGACATTGACTATATCTGTCCTGGGCCACAGCATGAGCCCCAAACCTGCATGACCCCCAGATTTAAAAAGTGCCAGAAAAAGGAGTCTTTCAACCACTATTTTAGTTTCACTGGACATAGACTATCCCTGTCCTGGGCCACAGCATGAGCCCCAAACCTGCATGACCCCCAGATTTAAAAAGTGCCGGAAAAAAAGGGGTCTTTCAACCACCATTTTAGTTGAACTGGACCTTGACTATATCTGTCCTGGGACGCAGTATGACCATTAAACCTGTCTGACCCCCAGATTAAAAAGTTTCTTCCTCTTCTTTTTCCACTCATTTTCCAAATCTGTTCTT
>JAODAL010033991.1:0-44861 GCA_025379985.1 Phyllomedusa bahiana | reverse complement strand
TGGGGGTGACGGTGGCTTCAGGCTCGGCGCACGCTCTTCAAAACGCAGGGATGGTGCAGGGCTCTTTCCCCAAGGTCCTCGGTGGCATCACGTGCCCAGAGACACCAGGCCGTGTTGAAATTAATCTGCCTTGGAGACCGTCCACACACAGGTCAGGAGCTGTGGACGGCTCTAAGCAACGAGACCGAGCGCTGGCTGGGTGACAAGAACCTTGTGCCAGGCAAGGTGGTGTGCGATAACGGGCGAAATCTGCTGGCCGCCCTTAAGATCGGTAGGCTGGAGCACATCCCTTGCCTGGCACATGTCATGAACCTTGTCGTCCAGAAATTTCTAAAGAGCTACCCGGGTCTGGACTGCCTGCTGAAGAAGGCTCGAGGTCTGAGTTCGCACTTCCGCCGTTCGCACCCTGCTTCGTCCCGCCTGGCTGGGTTGCAGCGTCAGCTCGGCCTCCCCGTCAACCGCCTCATTGTTGACGTGGCAAACGCTGGAATTCCACCCTCCACATGCTCCAGCGATTGTGGCAGCAGCGCAATGCCATTACGCAGTACGAAGTGACACATGGCCTGACAAGCAGCGGTACGGACCTCGGGGTGTTGAACCACCGAGAGTGGAGGCAGGTGAAAGAGCTCTGCACCATCCTTGCCAGTTTTGAAGAAGCCACCAAAATGGTCAGTGCGGACAATGCCTTGTCAGCATGAGCATTGTGGTGATCTTAGTTCTGGAACGATCGTTGGACACTCTGAAACAACAGGTCCCGCCAGCGACGGAGGAGGAGACGGACACAGATGCGGACACGGAGCCTTTCTCTCCGTCAAATCACAAGGCCCGACAGTTTCACAATTTCATCGGTCTTCATTAGGCAGTGGTTCGGGGTCCAGAGCTAGTGCAAGGTGGCGCATCAGCTCTCAGGGTGCATCATCTCAGGCAAGTCAGGGCTGTGTTGAAGCTGTGCCGGAGGCAGCGGAGGAGAGGAGGAGGAGGAGGAGGTATTCCTAGACACCGATGTTACCGACGTCCCTGCCTTGGAAAGAGGTTGGCGCGAATTTGAGGCGGAGGAGGAAGATGAGGAAGATCAGTTTGCTAGTGCCCCTCGACCCAGAGGCTTGGGATATCAAGGCTCCATCTCTCACATGAGTGCGTGGATGCTCATTTCCTCAAACAGGATCCTCAGCCATCAAGGCCATCAAAATGAACAATCAGTTTACTGGGTGGCCACCCCCTGGTTCCCCGGTACAAAACAAAATAGCTTTTTCTTCCACCACACCCAAATAGAGATAAAATTACAGGAAAAGGAAGACCTTGCTGATTGTTCAATGTTGACAATATGTTGCGTTGCTTCACGTTCCCAAAATGTCACGGTGTGGTAACAACATCAGCGCGTGACTGCAGTATGAGAGCAAGTAGCGTATCGGCTGCAGGCAGGCAAGGTGGCAGGAAGCTATGGGTGACCTCTGGGCAATTCTTTTTTACCACCTCACCACCGCATGCAATGGCAGGAGGGACAACCAACCTACACAGAGCTCAGCTTAAGATCATGGTGCACGAACTATCTGCGTCTCAGCACCGGAAATGTTTTTGCATGTGTCCGGACACAATAGACTTCTGGGTATCATAATGGGACGATATTGGCCCGAGCTGGCTCGTCACGCCATAGACGGTGTTGTCCTGCCCAGCACGCCAGCGTTTATCTGAGCGGAACCTTCACGCCACAGCTGGAGGAGTCAATTACAGACAAACGCATTTCCGGCTTTCCACAGGTGGGATACTGGGAATCGTTTGACTTTATCAAGATGAATCAGGCATGGATCTCTGATGATGTTGTTGGCCCAATTGCCGGAGGTCACGATTAGTTGCCGGTCTACTTCCAAATTCCTTTCAAACAGAATTGGTTCATCTTGAAAACTTTTTTTTAAATGATAATTTCTTAATGCATTTTTTATTCTTCTTTTCCCAACAGTTCATTTTTGATGGTTTTGCTGTGAGGAGACTGTAAAAGGACAGCAAGGTTTCATGGACCACACCGTATTTCTTTTACGACACTTTATCTAAGAAGTTTTCTGCATTGGTCAATGGTTTTTTTTGAGGGTCATTGTTGCTGTTGAGATACAGCAATAATCATTGGGGTGGGTTTCCTTTTTTTTTTTGGACAGAAATGGACTTCTAAGTGGCATTTCTCCCTCACAATTTTTAATAGTGGCTTGAGAAAGAAGTCATATTTATAAATTTTGGGGGTCTGTTGCTGTGAGATACAGCTTTTTATAATGGGTCTTTGGAAATAAAATGTGGTTTAAGTGGCCATTTCTCCCTCACCAATTTTTAACAGTGGCTGATAAGTCTTTTTTATAATTTTTTGGTTCCTGCTGCTTTGAAATGCTTTTTTTTTTTTACAGCAATATACAGATCCTATTATAAAAAAAAATAAAATTGTTGTTTCTAACAGACATTTGTTCTTCACAATTGACCAAAGTGGCTCAAGGGTCATGCTTTTGAATTTTTGGGGCTTTTGCTGTTGACATGTGCTATACTACAGGTCCTATTCTAAAAAAATTGTTGTTTCTAACAGACATTTGTGCTGCACAATTGTCAAGGAGTGGCTCAAGGGTGAAGGTTGCGGTCAGAATCAGGATAGGTTAGGAACAATGTTTAATGGACACATATGCAAAAATGACTTGTTTTTGCAAGATCTTTAACTTAGCTATCAATCCCTGTATGAGACAACCCATTTATACAATGAATATAAGAGCGAAACAAAGATGGTGAGAGATCGCACACTGCCACGATGAGAGTTAAAAAGGAGCGCGCGCGCGCGAGCTCGAAAGAGATAGTGATACGAGCGCTCAGTCATCTCATACTCTCATTGCATGTTTCACAAATAGCTCGATCTCTCTCTCTGCATGTTTGAATGTACAAGTGGAACGCGCGCTCAAGGATATAAGCTAAACTCGCTCACTCGATCGCGCGCTCGGCGCGCGATGTTCACGCTCGCTCTCTCATCGCGCGGAGGCTGCGGGAGCACAGACTGAGAACCAATGTTAGAGACTTTTCCTCCTTGCACGTTGAGTAATATGAGGAAAAAGAATGGCAGGATAAAGGGCTACTTGGGTCTGTATGGAGCGTTAACCACCTGTATTTCCAGTGAAGCTCAATGTGGTCCCACTTCATACGGAAGGGGCAAGCGCTAACCAGGTATTTACTGTGTGTACAGTGGAAGGTGGAGTTCTCACACTTCCGACTATTCCGCACTCTTGCTTCTGCACGGACAGTTTTCGTTGCTGCGTCATAAGGGCATTTAAACCTGCGTGTTAATAGATGACGGACGCCAGCCTGGGCTGTTCACCGCACCCCAACTGTATCTCCGGGCCCTGAGTTCATGCATGTGGCCCGGACAGTATAGTCAATGTCCAGTGAAACTAAATTGGTGTTGAAAGGACTCTTTTTCGCACTTTTGAATTGTGGGGTCATGCAGGTTTGGGGCTCATGCTGTGCCCAGGCCAGGTATAGTCACTGTCCAGTGAAACTAAAATGGTGGTGAAAAGATCCGTTGTCCGGCAATACTTTTTCGCAATCTGTGGGGGATCATGCAGAGTTTTGGGGCTAATGCTGTGGCCCAGGTCAGGTGTATAGTCATTGTCCAGTTGAAACGAAAATGGTGGTTGAAAGACTCCTTTTTCCCGGCCTCTTTTTAACTGTGGGGGTAATGAAGGTTTGGGGTCATTGCTGGGGGCCCAGGAAAGGTTATAGGTTCAATGTCCATGTGAAACTTAAAATGGTGGTTGAATCGATCCTTTTCTCCAGACTTTTTAACATCGTGGGTGGTCTGCAGGTTTTGGGGCTCTTGCTGTGGCCAGGACAGGTATAGTCAATGTCACAGTGAAACTAATAATGGTGGTTGAAAGATCCTTTTTCGGCCTTTTTAAAATGTGGGGTCATGCTCAGGTTTGGGGGGCTCATGCTTGTGGCCAGGATGGTATAGTCAATGTCCAGTGAAACTAAAATGGTGGTTGAAAGACTCCTTTTTCCGGCACTTTTTAACTGTGGGCGGGTCATGCAGGTTTGGGGCTCATGCTGTGGCCGGCCAGGTCGTATAGTCTAATGTCCAGTGAAACTAAAGGTGGTTTGAAAAGACTCCTTTTTACGGCTCTTTTTTAATGTGGGGGGTCATGCAGGTTTGTGGCTAATGCTTTGGCCCAGGCAGGTATAGTCAATGTTCAGTTGAAACTAAAATGGTGGTTGATAAAGACTCCTTTTTCCAAGCACATTTTAAAATGTGGGGGTCATGCAGGTTTTGGGGCTCATGCTTTCTGTGGGCCCAGGACAGGTATAGTCAATGTCCAGTGAACTAAAATGGTGGTTTGAAAAGACTCTTTTTCCGGCACTTTTTAATGTGGGGTTCATGGAGTTTGGGGCTCTGGTGTGGCCCAGGACAGGTGTTTATGTCAATGTCCTGTGAACTTAAAGAATGGTGGTTGAAAGACTCCTTTTTCGGCATTTTTAAATTGTGGGGGTCATGCAGTTTGGGGCTAATGCCTGTGGCCAGGACAGGTATAGTCAATGTCCTACAGTGAAACTAACATTGGTGGTTGAAAGACTCCTTTTTCGGCATCTTTTTAAATGTGGGGGTCATGCAGGTTTTGGGGGCATCATGCTGCGTTCCTAGGGACAGGATATTCAATGTCCAGTTAAGTAAGATGATGGTTAAATCATATGCTCTGGACTTTTAATTTAGTGGTGTGTGCTAGGTTTAAGAGGTCTGGCTGTGGTACTAGACAGGGATAGTAAATGGTTCTGTGGACTTTTTTTCTGGACTTTTATAACCTAGTGTGTTGCTAAGATGTAGGACGTATCCATTTGACTGTTGTGGATGTTTAATTTCAGCTTCTCCAGCTTGTTTTGGTGTAGATAATATGGTGTTGTTGCTCTCCCATAGACCTTAATGGTATTTACGCTCATATCGAATGGATCACTATTGAAAATAACCTTATCGATAGGCGGACCCGGACTATCGACTATCGCATCGATCTCCGATAGCCAACGCAAATCGCTCTACATAGTCTCATCTGTGGCCCTCACTGTTGGGGAAAGATACAATCCACATGATTTATATAATCTTAACAGTGGGCATGAGTTGTAGTTTCCCAACAGCTGGAGGGCCGCAGTTTGAGACCACTGCTTTAATGTAAGAAGATAGAAGCCAAATATGTACCATGAACAGTGACAGATGCAGGGTCTGATCATAATTAAATATATTACGCCCATAACAACCAATTATAGCAGCCCAATATATTATTTTATTTTCCTAGTGCTATTTGCCCATTTTCTTTTATTTTTTTACTTTAAACTATGTGCACACAATGGCCCAGATGTTTGACAGTTGCTGCGTCAGAATTCTGGAATGCTTTACACCACATTTATATGTGTCAAACTTAAAACTATATTAGTGTTAGACATTATAGATGTTTTTTTCACATGCATTCAGACATATATTCTGTGGGGCAGATGTATCAATAGAGTTTAACTCTAAAACAGTTATAAGTGAGACTAGACAGTCTTACAAGGTGCCACATGTATCATAGTGTTCATAAATCTGGCACAGGTTAAAACTGTCTAGTCTAACCTTACACCAGTTTTGAGTTGGTTTAATTTATACCACTAACTGCGCCTAAATTTTGCACACATTAAGCCAAACCACGTTTCACATGAAGCCATGGCTGAAATCACACCTCCTTTCGTCGGACAAGGCGCCGAAGTGTCTAGAAACTGTGTAAGATATATCATAAATGTGGTGTGAAGAACGTACAACATTATTTTTGGGGCAAACTGTGGCAGAATTCTGGCGCAGCAACTTTCACACATCTGGGTCTTTGTCTATTGTTTGCAATTAGGTTATGTAATTTTTCTGACATGGATTTGAAATCTGAGTTATAAAAATAGTCATATGTCACTTCATAATGCCTTTTCCATGCAAAAAACATGTCAGGTAGCCAGGAGGCATATTAGCTCAATTAAATGGAGCTCATTTGCATCTGTAACTGCAAAAAAATTTCTGGCAATGCAGATATGTAGTAAAGATCCAGGGTATGCGTCAGATTTATGCTGTGTATTCTGTGGCATATTTTTGTGAAAATCAAAAATGAAAAGCTTGATTGTTGAGCTCCAAATGTTTTGTGCTTTATCTGGGGAAGGAAGTGAGTGTCTGACAGCTACTTCCTATCTGCCATATTGGCCGTTATGGGGCCGTTATGTTCAAGTCCTCTTAATTAGACCTGGTTCACATCTACGTCAATGGTTCCATTCAGAACCTCAGATACAGATGTCGTACCGGATCCATTGCATGATACCAGCAACAGTGTAGTCTGCCAGGTATTTATCATGGTGTCATTTGAACATAAAAAATAGAGCTGCATGCTGCACTACATTTGCCGTCATTTATGATGCAATCTGCAATAGAAGCATTGAAAGGAACTTCCAACACAGATGTGAACTTAGCCTAAATCTGTAAAACCTTCTGTACTTAGATATGACTGCAAGTTACAAGCTTAAAGTCAGAGGCTGCACTGTGCTGACAACATGTCACTTATGTAAATTCCAAGATAAAGTCTACATGAAAATAGTGCATTCAACAAAAGTAAAAACAGAAAAAATTCTGAATTTCAGTAGTGCAGCCTTAGGCTACTGTTGCACTTTGTGTTTTTTTTTTTTGTTATTTTTTTGGCTTTCAGAGCGGGAGGATTTCCTTACAAAGCTGAGAAACAGTTGGAGAAATGAAGAGATGAAAAACATACTTGACATGTCCTTCAAACATCTGCGAAACTCTCTGACGTAGCCACTTACATATTTATTGATGCATAAAAATCAGGTGAAAGTAACTGGGTTATTGCTTGCTCCCCACTTACACTGTATAACTTTACACCATCATACACTTTGTATTACAATATAGTATGTATATATTTTGAAACTGCCCTGGAATGGGGTTTAAGATTAGGTTTGAAAAAAATATCTGCTCTTTGATCCAAGTCTACAGTGCCTTTAAGAGGCTTAATGTGTTTCCCACCAATCATACATGAGTAGGCACTTTTGTATATAGATTTTACTTTTTCCGAAATAGGTGCCCGATGCAAATTAAGGGGATCCACAAGATGAGTAAATTGCCACAACTAAATGTGATGCTACCCTCGTATTTGGCTATAGCCACTTTCTCCTATCCCCATCAATCATTTTTGTGACATTTATGATTAAGGTCGTAATTAGGGATAAGCAATTATAATCGACAAAGTGGAAAATTCGCACGATTTTTAAGGTGTTCAGAAATTTCGATAACGCGACTATTTTAGGGGAAAATCTTACAGATAATCTGTATTACTATAGCGCCATTTTCAGATTTCCTGTTATTTTTGGTGGCAGCTAAATCAGCTCGTAGTGCATATGAGCGGTGCGATGGGTGTGAGATGTAATGACATGTGATGTGTATGGTTGTCATTGGCTGGAAAAATCACATAACCTAATCTGCATAGAACAGACCTTCCTGTTCAACATCAGTCTTTCATGAGCAAGACGTGGGCTGCCGTATCTCTCAATAACAAGCTCATGCTTAGGAACTAGTTCTTATTCTTTATACATACAGGACACTATGACTTTTTTAGCTTTGTGAAAGTAGTATATATCTCGCTAGATTAGAGAATTTCAGTTCTTATTTCAGTAGGAGACTTTTAATAGAAGCATCTAGCAGGGGGGGGAGATGGTCGACGGCAGGATGGACAGACCAGACAGGCTTTTGAATGGAGGGTGCATTATTGTCGCAGCCCAGCACTCTGCTTTGAACTGCATTGAAAGCTCATTTTTTTTACCACTTTACGGCCAGCACACCTCGCACCTGAGGTGAATTTGTTCCTTTTATTTTGCTGTCCCAGTTTTTTTTTCTGAGCCACATGTACTTAAACTTTGAGGATACAGGAAATTTTCTTAGTACTGTTCGGTATATTTCAATTGGTGCAAAAAAACCACCTTTCTTATCCGCTATAACTTTTAAAATAAGATGGAATTGCACGTCGGTGGTGCGGCACAGTATTTTTTTCAAAGAGCTCCTTTACTTAAATTTGGATACAGAAATTTTTCTAGTAATTGTTGGTGGATGTTTATTGGTGCAAAAAAAACACCTGTTGTTACTCGTGTAATTTTAAATGCTGTATTGCAAGTGGTGGGCCCAGTTGTTGGTCAAAGAGCACCTTGTACTTTAATTTGGATACACAGGAAATTTTTCTTGTAACTGCTTGGTATATTTAATTGGAATTCGCCATTTGTGCAGGTTAGGCGAAGGCTCGGTTAGGCGAATTTTTGGCGAGATTTTCTTTTTTTCAGTTTTGATTTGAGCTCTGGTTAGTGCAAAACCACCTCTTTCTTATCAGTATAACTTTTTAAATAGCTGTATTGCACGTGGGTGCGGGGCCCAAGTATTTTTCAAAGGCCACCCTTGTACTTAAATTTGGAAACAGAAATTTTCTAGTAACTGTTGGTGTATTTCACTGGTGCAAAAAATACCTTTTCCTATCTGTATAACTTTTAAATAGCTTTATTTTCACGGATGCCTCTGCGACCCTCATTTTGGGTCGTGGGCGCATCCGTGCTCCGCTGTCGGGCGGTGCAGCGGCCCGTGTGTCGGGTCGCGGGCGCGCTCCTCCCTGTGCCGGTCCCCATGCTTTCTTACCCGGCCACGCTCCTGCTGCAGTCTCTGTCCCGCGGTGTGCGCGGTCCTGCTCCCCAGTGCGCTGCGCGGCGGCAGTGTTAAATTTAAAGGGCCAGCGCACGGTAAGTTTGCATATTGCCTATCGCGGCCCTATTTAAGCCTACCTCTTACCTGTTTACGCTGCCGGATCTTTAGTGAACATATTGCCTATTGAGAAACGTTCCTGAGTTTAGTTCTGATAAACATGTTACAGTCACCGTTGCCTCCGTCCCTGACACCGAATCGTCGCCTGCCCTGACCTTCCTCCTGTCCACGACCACTGAACATTCGCCTCCTGTCTCTGACCTATCTGCCAGTCACCCGACTACGAGCACCCTGCCTTCCGATTCTTGTACACGTACACCTCGGTGCGCCTCCGCAAGCCAAGTCATGTCGATAGGTGCGACTTGGGTAGACTCCGCCGCAGCAAGTCCATCACGCTTTGCGGCGGGCTCTGGTAGAGTAAACCGGGGGACCCTACTTAGATTCACTCTCCCTGGTGTGGCCTTATCGCCATCGCTTGCGGTGTCCAGAGGATCCACTAGCCTCCAGACAGTGACATGTATTGCACGTGGTGCGGCCACAGTATTTTTAAAGAGCCCCTTGTACTTAAAATTTGAAACAGAAATTTTCTCAGTGTAAACTGTTTTTGGGTTATCTTGTGCTGTATTTCTTGGTGCGGTGAAAACACTCCTTTTGTTATTCGTTCACTTTAAAATAGTGTATTGCACGTGGTGATTGCCAGTTTTTTTTCTAATGAGCCACCTTGTATTAAATTTGGAGAACAGAAATTTTCTAGTAACTGTGGTTATTTCATTGGGGTGTCAAAACCCACCTTTTGTTATCAGTATACTTTTGAATAGGCTGTATTGCACGTTATGCTGCCCCAGTGTTTTTTTCAAATAGCCACGTTTGTACGCCCAATTTGATAGAATTTTTTTTAGTAACTGTTCTCGTTTGTCATGCTGCAAAAAACGCATTTCTCATCCGTGTAACTTTTTGGATATGTTTTATTGCACTCAGGGTGATCTCAGTTTGGCACAGGTAGCGCACATTGTATTGATAGTTTGTTGTAAAAACTATTAATTTCCTAGTCCTACTGGGCCAGTTGTCAAATCACTGGACTGAATGGAAGAACAGCTGTTGATTTTTGTGTTACGCTATCCACCAGACTGCATTTTACAGGGTTAGTCGATGAAACAATTCTAATTTCTAATCCTAGTTGGCTGTGGAAAATGTTAGAGGGATTTAAGAATTAGCTGTGATTTGCGTCTCTTCAATTAAGAGACTGTCAAAACACTCTTCACATACCTTTTTAAATTTTTATCATTTCTGAACCTGGAGCGAAATGCAGGTGGGTAAGCAAGCTAAGACGGGTGTAGGAAATGGAGGGTAGAGGTCACGAAGGAGAGAAGGTGCTCCTTCCAGTGCTTGGCGACTAACACGTCAAGCCAGCGGTTCTTCATTTGCAGGACCATCAGTCGTCTAGGTTGGTGCCGTGGATTCTCACGTAATGAACAGCGTCGCCAATATAGTTCTTCAGTGGTTAATTGCAACCTGCATACAGCAATCTACCTCCTCGTCCTCCCAGTCACAACCACACAATGTCGTCGTCTTCATCATCATCCATCGATCATCGTCAGTTCCGTCCAACATGAAGCGAAGGCAGCCCATATGTCAACTCGTGTACCCACCATTGTGGATTTATCCCATTTTCTGAATCCATTTTTTTGATGGACAAAATGCGGTGGGGTCAGAAGGCATTTCAAAAGATCAATGTGTGGCCTAGAGGATGATTTTGTCACTGCTCTGACGCCCAATCGCTGATATCATCAGAGGAGGAGACTGGAAGCCGTAATCGGCAAAAAAATCCTGGACGGCGATCACGGTGCCTGTTGCTCATGTAGCAGCAGATCAGATGCAGAATTCAGGACAAGGAAAGTTTTCCTGTGTTGATGATGATGATGACGACATTGGGGATCCATCGTGTCTTTTCAGCACAGAATTTGCTTTTGCGAGCACTTCATCACTGGATGGGTGGAAGACGTTGGGGAGTGTCATTACGGGTCCCGCCATCAAAAATAGGTGAAGAGGCCGCCGGGTCGGTTGCATTAGTACGCTGAGATTATTCCGCCTAGACCACACGATCAGCGGAAACATCGCTCCTTGCTTATCGCCGTCGAAAAGGTCCAGGAAAACTCTCAAGCCTGGGCGGTTTTTCCGAGCAAGCCTCAGATTCAACCGTGATGTATATGCCGCCATTTTGCTGTAAACGCATCATTAGAGGGAAGAATCTTAGGTGTTTTACCACCACCAACCATGTCTGGTCCCATGTAGCGAATGATGAGTTGATATGGAGAGGGAACAACTTGGCGAAAAATGCGCCACACGATCAGGGCCTTCCCACCACTGTCACTCCCTTGTCTCCATGTCCTCCTCCTCCTCACGCCACGACCAAGCGTTCCTCAGTCTTGCCCATGTCATCTCAGACGGTCCATGATCAGGATCAGCTTGTTTCAGCCCACCACCGTCGGACCGAGTACCACCAGCACCACCAGAAGATCCAATCCTCCCCTTCTCATTCTACCGTCTAGCTGCAACGCTTCTGTATACATGTTTGCGGGGGGGGGCAGAAGAACACTTTAACCCAAACCATCCCAAAGCTAAAAGCCTGAATGTCTGGCATTTCCTGGATTTTGGCCTTGGATTGTTGCCTTTCCAGTTGGTGGTACACCAGATGGTTCCGCCACAGTCATGGCACCTTGCTGCACCCCCAATACATAGATGCCTGTGCAGGATTTCTTGTTCACTGGAAAGCCATCCTGGCCCTGGCCCAGGCCAACTGTTCATCTAAAATTTTTCAACTGGGCGCGTTGTCTGCATCTGATGTCCCGGCAAAGTCCATCTCGACCACCGATACATCGGACTCAGTAATGCACGGCAAGGCTGCTATATATCCGTTGACAGCTCACTGGTGAGCTGGGTGGATGTATTTGGTGGTAACGGTGACTCTCAGGCTTGGCACACGCTCTTCAAAACCGCAGGGATGGTGACAGGGTTGCTTTCCCCAAGAGTCCACTGGTTAGCATACACGCTGCACCATAGAACCCAGAGCTGTGTGGGAAAATTAATCTGTCTTGGAGACCGTCAAATCACCACAGGACAGGAGTGTGGACGGCTCCTTCGCAACGAGGACGAGTGCCTGCGAGGGACTGTCTCTTTTTTCTAGGCGGAACAAGACTCTTGTGCCAGCAAGGTGGTGGTGCGTTAACGGCTCGAAAATCTCTTGGCCGAGACCTTAGATCGGTAGGCTGGAGACACATCATGAACTGTCGTCCAGGAAATTTTCTAAAGCGATACCCGGTCTGGGACTGCCTGCTGAGGAAGCTGAGGTCTGAGCTCACACTTTCGCCATTCGCACACCGGTTTCGTCCCGCCTGCCCTTCCTTTTCTCTTACCTACGTTGCAGGTCAGCTCGGCCTCCCGTCACCCGTCTCAAACTGTTGACGTGGGCAACATGCACTGAAAATTCCACCCTCCACATACCCAGCGATTGTCGGCAGCAGCGCAATGCCATTACAACAGTCTGTTCACGAACGTGCACATGGCCTGCAAGCAGCGGTGCGGACCTCGGGGTGTTGAGCACACTGGTGAGTGACGGCAAGGGTGAAAGAGTCTGCACCATCCTTGCACAGTTTTGTATGAAGCCCCAAATTTGGTCAGTGCAGACAATGCCTCTTGTACAGCATGAGATTGTGGTGATCTTAGTTCTGGAAGCACGATCGTTGGGACACTCTTGAAACAGCAGGTCCTCTAACCAGCGACGGATGAGGATGACGGACACAGATGCGGGCACAACAGAGCCTTTCTCTCTGTCAAATCCACAAGGCACGATGAGTATCACATACTTTACTCGGTGTCTTCACTTAGGCAGTGTTCGGGGTCCAGGCTAGTGAAGGCGGTGCCTCAGCTCTCTGGGTAATACATCAAGCAAGTCCGGGCTGTGTGAAGCTGAGGAGGAGGAAGCGGAGGAGGATGAGTACTTCCTGGGACCACCGATGTTACCAATGTCCCGGCCTTGGAAAGAGGTGGCAATGGATTTGACCTCGGAGGAGGAAGATAGGAAAGATCTTTTTGCTAAGTGCCCTCGACTCAGAGGCTTTGGAAAATGAGGCCTCCTTCTTTCTCACATAAGTGCTTGGATGCTCCATTTCCTCCAACATGATCCTCGCATTAAGGCCATCAAAATGAACAACAGTTACTGGGTGGCCACCCTCCTGGATTGATTATGTATGAAGCGGTAATTTATGAGCATGTGTGTCACGACCACTAATTACCCTACATAGGAGATCTGCGGACTCTTGGTCAATATTGATAACAACATCGGGTTAATATAAAAACCTATTTTATTATAATCAAAAAGCACAGTTCTAGTAAACAAAGTTATCAAAGGTTACTTGCTCGTGTTCAAGCAGACATTAGCAATGTGCTCGGACAGTTCGTTGCAAACAACACTGGCAATAGTCCAACAAGAATGGTTTTCAGTGCACTCTCTGCCACATAGCAAGGCACTTGTTTCTTTCAGAGCACATTCGATAGACAGGAGGGCAAGTCCGCACAGGCGCGCCACGTTTCGAGGAAATCCACCCTCCTGGATCCCCATTTACAAAGACACAAACACAGGCACTTTCCTTCCACCACCCCACAATAGAGAGTAAAATGCAGGAATTGGAGACCGTGCTGATTGATCAACTGGAGACATCTTGTTGCGTCTCCCTTCACGTTCTTCAAATGTCACGGTGGAACAACGTCAGCAACGTGATAGCAGTAGCGTGCCAAGTAGCCGCAGCAGCAGCAGGCATTGTGGCAGAAGCCTTATGGGTGACCTCTGGCAATCCTTACTTACCACCTCACCAACGCATGTAAAGCAGGGCACACATACAACACACAGAGATCGGTTTAAGATCATGGTGCACGACTATCTGCGTCTCAACACCGATGTTTTTGGATAAAGTTCCGGACCCAATTGACTTCTGGGTATCCAAATGGGATGAATGGCCCGAGCTCGCTCACCCCGCCGTAGAGGTGTTGTCCTGCCCAGCAGCCAGCGTCATATCTGAGCGGAACTTCAAACAACAGCTGGAGGAGTCATTACAGGGCAAACGCATCCGGCTTTCCACAGATAATGTTGATCGTTTGACTTTCATCAAGATGAATCAAGCATAGATCGCGTGTTGTTGTGACCCCCGTTGCCGAGGTCACTGATTAGTTGGCCGGTCTACTTCACATTCCTCTTCAAAGAGAAATGGTCCTCTTGAAAAAAATTTTTTTAAATGATCATTTCTTACTGCACTTTTTATTCTCAGTTCCCAAAAGGTCATTTTGTTGGTAAAAGACACCAACTGTACACGGTTTCATGAAAAAAACCTATTTCATTTATTCCATCTTTAAAATTTTTCGCACTATCAATGGTTTTGGGGTCATGGTGCTGTGAGATACAGCCATAATCAAGGGCCTTTGGAACAGAAATGTGGGTTCTAAGTGGCATTTCTTCCTCACAATTTTTAACAGTGGCTGAAAAGTCATTTTTATAATTTTTTGGGTCATGCTGCTGTGAAATGCAGCTATACTACAGGTCTTATTTTAAAAAAATGTGGTTTCTAAGAGCCATTTGTTCTTCACAATTGTCAAGAGTGGCCAAAGGGTCATGTTTTGAATTTCTGGGGGCATGTTTCCCGTGAAATACAGCTATACTACAGGTCCTATTGTAAAAAAATGTGGTTTCTAACAGGGCATTTGTTCTTCACAATTGTCAACAGTGCCTGAGGGTCATGTTTTTAAATTTTTGGGGGGCATGTTGCTGTCAAAAAAAGGAATAGGTAGGACACTGTAAATGGACAAAAATAGCAAAATGAGGTGTTGTTGCAAGATCTATAACATAGCTAGTCATCCCTGTAGTGACACAACCCGTGAGACAACCATCCTATTTTAAAAATGTCTTTTCTAGAATTAAACTACTAAAAAAATTGCATGTACAAAATAGCTGATGCAAATATTCCTCTGAATTGTACAAGGGAGGTACAGGAAGACTTGAACAGATGTAGGTTATTCTGAGGACATGGTGTATGGAGCACAGTCTCCACCCCAAGAACAGAGACCATTTCCTCCAACACGTTGAGAAAAAGGGCACCTGGGTGAAACAGGAACGTCAACCATCAGCATTTCCAAGTGAAGCTCAATTGGTTCGCACTCATACGGAGGGGCAAACGCTCTCGTAGAGGCAGAAATTTCTCAAGTGCTACCCAGGTCTTGACTGTGTACTGAGGAAGGCTGGAGGTCTTAGCTCACACTTCCGCTTCCGCACTACTTCAGCATGACTGTTTTCGTTGCTGCGTCATAAGGGAATTTTTGCCGTGTTAATGGATGACGGACGCCAGACTGGGCTCTCACCGCAGCCACTGTAACTCAGGCCCTGCTAACTGAACCTGCATGTTAATAGATGACGAACAGCAGCCCTGGCTCTCACTGCACCCACTGTAAGTCCGGCCCTGCCAGCTGAACCTGTGTGATATACGTTTACAGCCTCACCCGCCTTGATCAGTAATTTCCTTCAACCCACTTGACAGTAGAATACAGGATTTTCAGACAGTCCTCGTTGACCTACTGGGGACATCTGTTTCGTTTGCTTCACATTCTAATGTCACGGTGGAACAATGTCACCAGTAGAATGGCAAGTAGCTCTAGCAGCAGCAGTATTAGAAAACGAGTTGTTTTTAATATAGTTTACTTCTATTGCGAAATTTTCGTGAGGTCCTAGGGACCTGTGCGGGTTTTTGGGTCATACTGCATTACAGGATATGGATAGTCAATGTCCATTTCACTAAAATACTGCTTCAAAGACTATTTTCTTCCGGCACTTTTTAATCAGTGTGTCATGAAGGTTTGAGGGTCATGCTGTGGCCCAGGACAGGCATAGTCAATGTCGTTCAACTAAAATGGTGTTTGAAAGACTCCTTTTTCTGGCACTTTTTAATCTGTGGGTCAGGCAGGTTTAATGGTCATTTCTGCGGTCCAGGACAAAGGGATTGTCAATGTCCAGTTCAACTTTAAAATGGTGGTTCAAAGACTCCTTTTTTTCCCGCACTTTTTTAAACTGTGGTCATGCAGGTTTGGGGCTCATGCTGTGGCCCAGGACAGGTAAAGTCAATGTCCAGTTTTAACTAAAATGGGGGTTTTAAAGACTCCTTTTTCTGGCACTTTTTAATCTGTGGGTCAGACAGGTTTAATGGTCATACTGCGGTCCAGGACAGGTTTTGTCAATGTCCAGTTCAACTAAAATGGTGGTTGAAAGACTCCTTTTTCCGGCACTTTTTTAATCTGTGGGTCATGCAGGTTTAATGGTCATACTGCGGTCCAGGACAGGCATAGTCAATGTCCAGTTCAACTAAAATGGTGGTTCAAAGACTCCTTTTTCCGGCACTTTTTAATCTGGGGGTCAGACAGGTTTGGGGCTCATGCTGTGGCCCAGGACAGGTATAGTCAAAGTTCAGTTCAACTAAAATGGTGGTTCAAAGACTCCTTTTTCCGTCACCTTTTAATCTGTGGGTCATGCAGGTTTGAGGGTCATGCTGTGGTACAGGACAGGCATAGTCAATGTCCTGTTCAACTAAAATGGTGGTTCAAAGACTTCTTTTTCAGGCACTTTTTAATCTGTGGTTCATGCAGGTTTTGGGGTCATGCTGCGGTCCAGGACAGGCATAGTCAATGTCCTGTTCAACTAAAAAGGTGGTTGAAAGACTCCTTTTTCCGTCACTTTTTAATCTGGGGTCAGACAGGTTTAAGGGTCATGCTGCGTTCCAGGACAGGGATAGTCAATGTCCAGTTCAAGTAAAATGATGGTTTAAATCATACTGCCTTCTGGCACTTTTTAATTTGTGGGTCATGCAGGTTTAAGGGTCATGCTGTGGTACAGGACAGAGATAGTGAATAGTGTGTGAGTTTTTTTCTGTGACTCTTAATTGTGTTGCCTAAGATGTAGCACTTATCCAGTTTACTGTTGTGAATGTTAATTCCAGCTTCTCCAGCCCTGTTTGGGTGTAAGAATGAAGGTGTTGTTGCTCTCCCATAGACTTTAATGGTCATCGGCGATAATCTATTATCGACTATCGGATATCTTATTGATAATTGCCAATATTGAATATCGACCCGATGACGATAGTCAACGTAATCGCTCATCACTAGTCGTAATGACCGAAACGTCACACATATGGAAACATATAGATGTTTCACTATAGTCACTATCAATCTACTATGGATCTGGAGTATGTTTTGTTAATAAAATCTAAATTTATTTGCATGAAGTGTGGAGTGCCGTTGCAATCATACATTTATGCACCCCTCCCCCCACCTTTAAAGACTGAAAGATTGTAGTCTTTTAGATCAAACTAACATTATGCAGTTCTGTCTATTCTTATGAGTCTAGGTAAATACTTTTGTAGATGTGTATGTACAAATGTGTAACATTCAATATTCCTCTTTTTAGCTTTCTTTACCATCTGACATCACTGACCTGTTCTCTTGGCTGAGCACCCAAGGATTTCTTCCTCTTACTTATAAGTGTGTCATCAGCTGTACCCCCACCTATGCACTCCACAGCATGCCATCATCTAACCATATGGATCTGAATCTTCTATCTCTGGAGGCAGCGCAGAGCCTTGCAGTCCAATACCTGTCTCGCTATAGCAAGGTGACACCTTTATCTACCCTTTCCCAACTACTGATGTAATATATGGACAGTCATTGCTACTGAGATAGTAACTAACAATGGTATCATTACCAGTGACTATTAGACACAAATTTGTCAAGAGTTTATTGATATTTATGGCGTTTGTTACTACCTTAAAGACCACAATATGTGATTTGTCCGTGGGGGAAAAATTAGCTGCCGTCAGTGTCCTGTGCTGGGTAAAGCAGGAGCTCAGGTGTCTGAGGACAGTCAGGACCCTGCTCTAATCAGAAAGAGTGGACACACCTGAAATCCGAGCTGTTTAACCCTTTAGATGCTGTAGTCAATAGTGACCATAGTATCTAGGTGGTTTTAGAGGAAAAGGGTTCCCTCCCTTGCCCCATTGGCACCCCCTGCGATGTGTAACCAGTATGCCGATGGGCTTACATCATAGCCGAAAACCTAATGAAAGCTCCCCAGTCTGTGTATGCTATTAAGCTCCTGCCAGGAGTAGGGTCCAGTAGTATAGTATAGTATAATGCATTACATATCTAATGTATTGTATTATATGAGGACTCAAATGATTGCATGTTTACGTAAGTCCCCTAGTGGGACTAAAAAAGAATAATAAATAAAAATTTAAAAACGACATAAATAAAAAAAATATCAAATAAGATATATAAAAAAAAGAAATCCCTTTCTATGGAAAAATAAATATATAAAGCCTATACATAATTTTTATTCCTGCAGTTGTAATGGACCAAACTTAAAACATTATCAAATTATTTATCTCAAATAGAGAACATTATAAAAAGGAAAAGTGAAAAAATGTCAAAATTGCAATTTTTGGCAAATTTTCTTGCCAAAAAATACAAGAGGAAGCAATCAAAAAGTTTTATGTACCCCAAAATAGTTTGTACCACAAAAAGTTATCCCACAAAAAACAAGCTGTCATATAGATCTGTATACTGATACAGAAAAATAGAGATGTCATGAATCTTGGAATACAGAGACATACCAAGAATTCTTTTTTTTTTTTTTTACATAAGAAGTGTCTTATGTATAATTATGATATCGCCATAATTGTACTGACCTATAAAATAAAGTTATCACAGTATGTCAACAATATGGTGAATGGTGTCAATTTAAAATGCAAAGCAACAGTACCGGAATTACTTTTTTTTTTCATTCCCCTTGTAATGGTACCTGTGAGGAAAATGGGCAGAGCAACTATGATATTATTATAACGTCTGTTTGCAGCTGTCATGGAACTGTATAATATGTAGAGTATATCCTGAACTGTTGTTACCCTGTGTATATATCTCAGCAATGAGACCCTCTGTTTGTGGAATTTCCTGCAACTTTTTAAAAACTATTAATCCTTCCTGATGGGATATAGTATATCACCCCCTGTTTAAATAAGACAGCGCTGTATCTGCTAAGCATCCAGTTTATTGCATTTTATGGCCAATTCTGTATATACAGACGTCACTGATACATGAAATAAATGCCAGAACCTTATCAGGCCAGGTGTGGCCTCCTGACCTGGTCCGAGCCATAAACGCTGGTCACAGAGGGGTCAGAGTTCAATTGCCTGTCAACACTGAAGCACAGCCTGTGAATTCCATCTAGTGGGCAAAGTGAGCAACAATCCTCATTAAGGGTCAGGGGTCCGCCCCCTTCTCAAATTCCCAGCCAGTCAGGAACAGCCTAATTATCATAATTAGCTGATGGGAGATTTGGAAACCTGAGATGGCTGAGTGGTCTATAAGACCCATTGTCCAGGTTCAGGTCTTTTTACATAGTTTGGGGTTCAATTCCTGATTGAGCTGTGTTCCATTTCTTCTTCCGTGCTCTCGGATCCAAAAGCCGACCATTGTAAGTGTAAGGACTTTCTAAGTTTTCTCCCATTGATTTCCTAACTGTTTGCTAACCATATGTCATATTCATTGTTATTGTATTTTTTATGTAAGCACTGTACCTTTCTTCATATTAAATATTAAAATTAATACGCTTAGTTCTTGTTTGCTGTAAAAAAAAACATAACATTGAAGAAGTGTTTTAGCCCTGTAGCTGCAGTGAGGTAACCCTGTAAGCGTTTGTCAGTGTATTTTTGGATCAGAGCCCTTCCCTCTAATTTCCTTTTCTTTTTGATTATTGAGGAAGGTGGTGGCAGCGTAGTATTTTTGGGGTGCTGGAACTGTCTTGGGGTGTGATTTATGCTCGATTTGCCACCTGAGTGAGAGGTGAGTGCAAAGAGAACTGAGTGGAAAAATTTGAATTTTCATTACGGGCCCCCCCATGTCACGTGCTGGGGTGTTACATACGTAACTTTAAAAAATTAAAATTTTTTAAAAAAAAAACCCCCTTATAAGGCTTGTGGTGAGAAAAAATTAAAAATTTAAAGCTTTTTTTAATGTGACACGCCCAAAATGGGAAAAAAAATTTTTGTCCTTTAAAAGCGGGGTCCAACCGCGGCCCGGGGGGCCCGGGACCGGGCCTTGCGCACCCCCTCCGGTCCACGGCCCCGGGCTAACATGATCCCCGGCCCCCCGGTGCTTTATGGGGGGGTTGGCTTTGGGTTTTGCGCCCCCGCTGAAAATCCGGCCGTGCCAGATGCAGCTGCACACATCGTGCGGCTGCATCGTTAAGGGAAGCGGGAGGGGTGCTTTAAACCCCCCCTCTCTCCCTATTGCTGTGATGCGGCGTAGTGAGCGCCACTCTGCGCGAGAGCACGCAGGGGTGTATGCACAGTGACTCACACCCCCGCCCCGTCGGTCTGCGGCTGCTGGGAAAAACCGGTCGAGGACCCGGGAAAGGTGGTGACTACTACTTATTCTTTTTTTTTTTTTTATTAATTTCCTGGCCCCTTGGGGGGCAGCTATGTTAAATTTTTGGGGGCAGCTATGTTATACTGGGGCACATCTATACACGGGGGGAAGCTATCTACATAGGGGGTCAGCACCCTATGGGGGTAGCTAACCTACTGGGGGAGCTATACACTGGGGAGCTAAACTACGGGGGCACTATTTTTCTGGGCAGCTATCACTATAGGGTCAGTATCTTCAACGGGGGCAGCTATCTAAACACTGGGGAAAACTATCTATCATATGGGGCAATACTTCATACTGAGGGCAGCTATCACTAGGGGGCAGCTATTATCACTACTGGGGGCAGTTGTTTTCCTACGGGGGCAGAATGTATCACTACTGGGGCAACTATCTATCATACTGAGGGCACTATCATAGGGGGGGCAGCTTTCTATCATACTGGGGGCGTATGTATCATACGGGGGCAGCTATGTATCTTTAAATGGGGCAGTATGTATCACTACTGGGGGGCAGTACTACATTGGGGGCACTATGTACATTACTGGGGACGCTAATATCCAACTGGGGGAGCTTGTATCACTACGGGGGCAGCTATCCTAGGGGGGGCAGTATGCATCATACTGGGGCAGCTTGATAAACTACTGGGGGCAGTAGTATCGCTACGGGGGGCAGCTAGTATCATCGGGGGGCAGTATCTTCACTACTGGGGGCAGCTTGTATCACTTCGGGGGGCACTATGTTCACTACGGGGGGCAAAAGTATATTACGGGGGGGCAGCTATCACTCGGGGGAACTATCAAAAGGGGGAGCTATCACAATTTGGGCAGTTTGATCACACGGGGGTACATCCCCGGGCCACTTTTTAGGTACACCATGCTTAACGGGTTGGACCCCCTTTTCCCTTCAAAACTCCCTCAATTCTTCGTGGCAAGTTCCTAAGGTGTTGCAACGATGCTAATTGGTAAGGGGCCCAAAGGTCCCCAAGAAAAATTTTCCCCCACCCCATGACACCCCCCCCCCCAGCCTGAACCGTTGTAAAGGCGGATGGATCCATGCTTTCATGTTGTTGAGAAAATTTTCTGACCTACCACCCGAATGTCGCGGAAAAATTGGGGACCTTCAGACCAGGGCAACGTTTTTTTCCAATTTTCTACTGCCAATTTCGATGAGTTGGGCAAATGGAGCCCTTTTCCCTTTCTTAGCTAAAAGGAGTGGCCCGGTGTGGTCTTCTGTTTGCTGTCCCCATCTGCCTAAAAAGTTCCCCTTTTGTGGTTCAGAGAGCTCTTCGCTACCTTGGTTGTAACGGGTGGCTATTTGGTCACTTTTGCCTTTCTATCGCTAAAACCAGTCTCCCAAATTCTCCTTTGCCCTTTGGCATAAAAAAAGGGGATTTCCGCCCACAGGGACCCGTCATGGATGTTTTTTTTTTTTGGACCATTTTTGTAAACCCCAGAATGGTTGTGCGTGAAAATCCCCGGAGTCACATTTCTAAAATATCGACCACCCTTCTGGCACCCAAAACCATTTCCCCTTCCAAAGGACTCAAATCACCTTTCTTCCCCCAATTTATGCTGGTTTGAAACCAGGGGATTGTCTTTACCCTGTCTAAAGCCAAATGCATGGTTGCCGCCTTTATTGGTGATTAAAATTAAGTGTTAACGAGCAGTTGCAGGTGACCTAATAAAGTGGCCCCGGGGAGTGTATGTATCATTCACTATGGGGGCAGCTTGTTTTACTCTGGGGGGCGTATGTATCACTACTGGGAGCAGCTATCACTATGGGGGCAGCTAGGGACACTATGGGGGAGCTATGTTCCAATGGGGCAGCATGTAATTCTGGGGGCAGTTTTTTACTATGGGGCAGCTATTTTCCTTCTGGGGGGAGCTATGTATCACTAAATGGGGGAGCATTTTTCATTACTGGGCAGCTATCTATCAAATACTGGGGGGAGCTATGTATCCCACTGGGGCACTAGTATCATTTCTGGGGTCAGCTATTTCACTATCACTATGGGGGCAGCTAGTATCCTACTGGGGGGGTATGTATCACTACTGGGGGGAGCTATTTTCACTATCATCTGGAGGCAGCTATGTACACATGGGGGGAGCTTGTATCACTTCACTACTGGGGGGCAGCTATGTACATACTGGGGGCAGCTATGTATCACTACTGGGGGGGGCTTGTATCAAATATCCTACTGGGGGCAGTATGTATCATACTGGGGAAATATGTATCACTATCATATGCGGGCAGCTATGTATCACTATTGGGACAGCTATGTAAAATATGGGGGCGCTATTTTCCCTTACTACAGGGGGGCCCATGTTTTACTTTTGGGGCAGCTATTATCCTCCCGGGGAAAACTTGTATCACTAACACTACTGGGGGAGTTGTTATTACTGGGGGAAACATGTATCACTACTGGGGGGGAGTATGTATCACTACTGGGGGCACTATTATCACTATCACTATGGGGGGAGCTATGTATCCTATAAATTGGGGGGGGGTATGTATCACACACTTGGGGGAGTATTTTCACTATCACTACTGGGGGGGCTATTTTCATATATACTGGGGGAGTAGTATACTTCATACTGGGGGGTAGGTTTTATCAAATACAGGGGCAGCTATGTGTCATTACCTAAAGGGGGCTATATATCACATCACTACTGGGGCAGCTATGTTTCATTATCAACTGGTGGCAGCTTTGTTTCATTATCACACTGGGGCAGAAAGTATACTAACTATGGGGGGGGGCATATTTATTATTATTCACGGGGCATTTATCTCTATAAGAGGGCTTTCATAGTTATATTATTTAAAAGTATAATGTGACCCCCAGAGCTGATCAATATTCTGCAACTATTTTCACTCTGTGGGTTAGCATTTTTAAAATAATAGTGACCCACAGAGCTGACGTCCCCCAGTTTTTAAAAAATGGTTACCCCATACGATACCTAAATGAAGGTATACACTTTATTGGGGTTTTTTTTTTTTGTGGTTTATTCTAAACATCCAACCCCCCCCAAAACCCCCCCCCCTAATAACCCCGCTCCCACTGGGGCCTTTGGGAAAAATTGTCGTGATAAACGGTCCCTGGTAGAAAAAAGGTTGGGGACCGCTGCTTTAAAGGGTTAAAGATGAAGAATAATGACACTCCACCATTTCCTCACATAACCTATTCCCTCTTAAGAACTTGTGGACCCTATCTAAACTGGAGATTTATGGGAAATGTAAACAGTTACCAAAAATTGATTGTCAACAGATTAAGAAACTGACAGACCCCATGTATAGAAGACTTATGACTTCTTTATTAAAAAGAACAGTGGCTATGTTGGTCACTATTTTATTATTTTTGGAAACATCAGAAATGTTTATTTGTAAATTTTAAGTTGTTTGTTTATTATTTTCACTTTGATGAAAATTTTCGGTTTTCATTTAGTTACATAATAATTTTGCACACTAATAGTTTCTCAATAATTCTGCACACTCGAATATTCTCTTAAGAAAACCAAACCTTACTTTTATTCTCTCAAATATTCAGGTTTGAACATTTGGGATTGCATGACAGCACTGCAGTTGTTCAATAATAAAATAATTCTTCAAAAATACAACCTGCCTAATAATTGTGCATACATTGTAAATGGAAGCAAAATATGCAGTGGTAACTTGAACTAACAAAAAAAATTTTTAACAATGGAAAGGGGAAACTGTTTATCCTTTCATGTAATCTTATCCATCAAGGTTACATGGCTTGGTCTCGCTTCTTATGAGTCACTGCAATCTTAGCAGTTTCTCACCAAATAAAAGATAGAAAAGAAAAATAAGAAGGGGGGTGGACTGTATGACTGTATGCAAGTATGTCTTACTACAAAAATTAAGCACTGCATTTGTCTTGTAAAACTGTTATATACCATGGAAGGATCCAGTCCTTTCGTTTCAGGGTTAATTACTTAATCAAGACACTAGGCCCTAGTCAAATCAGGAATGGGGGATTTGAAAGATGGAAATAGAGGGTGAGAAATAGTCCAGTGGATATATCTAAATCTATAGGATGTGAGCAAGTTGACGTATTAAAGTCTATAGGGTGTGATACTATCTTTCTTTTACAGCTAACGCCTTCAGTGGGAAAGCTGATAAGAATCTGGTCCCCTTTGCCTTCTGTGTGTGTCCTATCAAGGTTCATTCAGTTTTTGGATATAGCTATTAAGCTTTATTTATTATTTAGGTATTTATTGTACGGAGAGGACTAATACCATCAACAGGTTGGCACAGCGATGGGGACCAGAGTGACCCCATCCTATGCCAACCTGTACATGGGAAAATTTGAGAGCATACACACACAGTCTGAAGTTAGATCCTGACTTAGATCCATTTGGCCAGTTTGTCCAAACGAGAAACAGTTATAGAGATCTGGAGTTGTAATTTTAAATAATTGGTTAAGCTATTTTAAATCATCTTTGATTAAAGGTTATATACTATAAGTGTTTCATTTTTTCTTGAAAGAAAAGGGTTCAAGCTTGCGAATGGCAAATGTGGTTTTTTTGTTCCCCTTTCTCTGGCACGTAAATGAGGCCGGCAGTGGGACCAAATTCTCTGTCACCTTTATTGTGTGTCCCTGTGCCCTTTGATATTCCCTTCTTGCACCTCTGTTCCCTGACACTAATTGAATGAAACTTGAAAAACTCCCTATAAGTTCATTGGATCCAATAAAATCTGTTTTAACATGGATTAGGATGGATCCATTGTATCTATCATAATCATTGTCATGGCTTTTTTATTGATTTGTTTTTTTTATCTTACTGCCTTATTCAGATATTGAGCACTGAGCAGCTTCATGAATTTATGGAAAAATCCTCCTCCACAAACCCTTTGTGGATATCATTTGCCTGTGAGGAACTCCGTGTTTATGGAATTTTTGAGACTCTCACAAAAAAGATTGTAGAATTACCCGACACACTGCAAGGTCTACTGGAAAGTATCATTCAGAGACTGGTGGAGGAGGACCCTAGTAATGGAGTCAGAAAGGTGAAAAGGATTAGTAGCAGTAGTACTATATAATACATTTTGGACGTGTGTTTGAAATTGAAATTGTCTGACAAACCGATACAAACCTGAATGTTACAGCCTTTTTTTATTTTAGCTACTTTGTCTGCTGCATTGCTGCCAGGAGGGTGTAGCTGAGCAAGATTTGCAGGGAGCAATGTCTTCTTTGGAATGTGTCACAGAAATACCTACCATGCACTGGGCCTCACTTCGTAGAACTTTGAGCTGTCTTATTCGAGTTGGCCGAGACCATAGAGGGAGAGACATGCTCAGTTTTTTTCATGGAAGCGTAGCTAAGGTAATTTTGCTTATCTGTGAACTTAAGTATAAGATATTTTGTAATATGTTCATACAAAGTTCTTTAAATATTCCTAGTTTCAACACAATGTGCAATGGTCTATCAGACATGAGTGTCCATTATATGGATGAATACATGACAGATATTTGAACAGTACATATTTTTCCATTTTGACCACCAGTACACATATTGCTGATTCTTTCATTCAGATATTTAAATGGAAGACTTGCCAATGAGTTAGTGCTAGCCATATACCATTAAGAACCTGTGAAAATTTATTGTTTTCTGTGCTAATTTGCACTCTAAATGTGCAGATCCTGGCCTTTTTTCTATGTAGCCAAGATGTAGCCTTCCTGCTTGGAAGCAGCGTATCTTTGCCCTGTAAAACTATAATTCCCATTATTCTTTGTTGTTTTTGTCTTTTCCTTTCTCTGGTCCTCAGTCTCAGTACAGACCCCTATTTTCTATTTTTTACCTCTTGTTGAAAGCTGTAGGAGGCAGGATCAAGGAGGTTTGGCTTTAAAGGCTGCCTTGAAAAAGCCAAACCCCCTTGGTTACCTGTTCTCGTGGGCTCGACACAGAGCTGTTTCCTGTGTGTCATGACACAAAGAACTTCTGAGCTTCTTGTCAAATGGCTGCAGAAAGACCTTACATAAGTGCCTAACTGGGGGGAAGGGAGATATTATTTAGAAAATCTTTTTTTTCCACAGGACAATCCCGTTAAAAGTTTACTATGATGCTCTTTACATAATTATTAGCACTACTTTCCATGTAATTTTGATTGTACATCTCTGTGGAGAGTTTGCCATTCTTTAATTACATAAATAAAACTGGTGTCAAGCTGTACTGGTCCATATTATGGGAATCAATAAAAACAAACCCTCTAAACTAATTCTATATTTACATTTAATATGTTATAACAGAAATTTCTTTAGTTCTCGTGAAAAATGGGGGGCTAGGACCATAAAATAAGTTTGTCTACCAATTGCCATACTCAATAAACTGTCAAAAGTCTCTGAACTTGTCTTCAAAGTAGGTTTGGTACTGGCAAAAAATGTAGTGTTCAGATCAAACCGTACAACTCCACTTCTAACAATGAGTAAAAATGAAAAGGAATGGTCCAATAAAATCAAAGCCATGTGGAACGCTCTTTCCTTGCCGACCCCAGACTGTCTCTTATAGCATCTTGTTCCAGAGCAGGCTCAGCTAAGAGCTAAGATAGTTATCACAACTCCAGCTTATTTACATCAACAGTCAACACATTAATCAAATAAAATAATACATCTTATCTTTCTTTCTGCCCAATGATAAAAAATAATTCTATAAAACAAGTCATGCATATGTAGCAGTTTTTATGCTATGGCTGTAATTTACATTTTAAATTGTCATGGAAAAAAAGGGGGAAAATAGTTCTAAACCATACTACATTGTAACTTTTAGTAATACAAATAGTTACAGAGTAAGGCCGGGTCCACATCTGTGTCAGAGGTATCCTTTGTTACCTCCGTCGTAGAGGCGAAAAACTAAAGCCAGGGAATCTGTTCACTATGGACACCCACTGCACCCAATGGACCCTATTAATTACATTGGTCCTTTGTGTTTCCGCCATAGTGTCCATAGTAAACAGATCCCCTGGCTCCAGTTTTTCACCTCTGCCATAGAGGTTACGAACGGAACCCCCAGCGAAGATGTAAAACTAGCCTAATCAGATCTTAATATTAAAAAGAAAAAATTTAGCAGTTATAAATAATCACATGGTCAAGGGCTGGATCCAAGTTAGCACTATTAACAGAAACTACGGTAGTGTCTACCATAAATAATAACAACCAAAACTTAAAACATTTTTCTACAATTAGAACCTTTACTATATTCTCCAGTGGTGAAAACATATGTTAGGGTGGTTCACACTATGTTAGTGGCTATGTTTGAAAAAAGGTACCCCAGCAGATACCGCAAAACAGCTGCGTTGAGAGTAATAGAGCAGACATAGTTCTGCATGGGTTACGTTTGCTCTTTTCACTGGTGACATATGCATTTCCTGGGGAACTCAGTAGTATGGTTGAATACGCTATCCCACCAGATAGCGTATGCTGCTGTGAAATAGAGCAAATGTAGCCCACCCTGGCTGCATCACGGTTTCCATTGGGGTATTGTGAAAAAGGTACCTGCAATGTAGCCATTACCATAGTGTGCAGCCACCCTTAATATCAAAAACCCAACCACAAGGCGATACTTACAGCTCAATGGCTGGATGTATGGACTGAACCCACTAGGAAAGATAAAACAGGTAAAGATAACTAATGAGCAGAAGTTCACACATCCATCCACTAGCACAGGGGCAGTAGATGAGTGTAGCACAAGTAGCACAGGGGCTTGTGTTGCCTCCTACTGGATTCAGTCTATAAGTCCAGCCATTCAGCTGTAAGTATGGCCTTGTGGTTGTGTATTTGATTAAATGATGTCCCATTTTTCTGTGATTTTCCCACCCATAATATCCTCTGAACTGGAACAGCGCTAGCACATTTTCTTTAAGCAATGATGAGTTCTAAATTAACAGATTATGATTTCTAACTAAGCTTCAAAAACAAAACTTCCGAAAAGATGGAATTAAAAGTGATTATCCCTTGGAGCGTTTTTCCAGGATTTTCAGAAACCCTTTACAGACCAGAACTTGGTCATAATAAAACATTAATTCATACCATCAAATCCCCTAGCAATGATGTCTGGTACATCGCTCACATGACCGTGTAGTCAATTACTGTTCTTAGTGGTCTCTGCATGAACGGTATTTGACTGCCGAGGCCATTGCTTTATATAGATGTAATATAATAGAATAAAATAGTGGCATATGTGGTCTCGTCTAAATAATATTCCTTACTTGCCTTTGTTTTGCTATTTATTTACAATTGTATCTGACTTTAGGCAGTGGATCAGTGTTTGCTCAGTCCTGACAACTCTAACCATATATATTTAGTAAGTCTGGCTGATTACTATGAGTACAACTGCAAAGACAATGCCACAGTGGTGTACCAGCTGCCACGACTACTGCAAGAAGCTAAGATGAACAATCGTCTGGTTAACTTCCTGAGAAAGGATCCTCGTGCTCATGCCATACAAGCTCACACTAGAGTTCAGTACCTGAAGGTAGTGACCAGAAGATATTGGCAATTGTGATTGCATGCATTAAGTGATAAGAATTTACCATGTTTCTCCAAAAATAAGCCCGGTCTTATATATGTTAGGGCTAATTGTCGGGGTAGGTCTTTTTTCCCCCATGAACAACAATCACTAATTTATTCATGAACAAAAAAAAAAATCTAAATGTATTCAAATACACCGGCAATCGTACTATATAATCTTGAAACCCTGAATTCCATCATGAATTTCCTTTTCCCATTTACAACAATCTATGGTAACATAACTGGTACATTAACTAATACTGGAAAAATGTAGAAAAAGTCCATCGTCCTTTAAAAATCTTGAAGCTTTATTGTAGAATGTAAGAATCCATTGAAATGTCAAGGTGCAAGAATACGGGAAACTCAGGATTTTAAGGGTATGTTCACACAGCGTAATTTTGGCATGCATTTTGCGCTCTAATACGGACGAGGTGCGTGCTGAAATTACGGTAATCCATAGTTCTTATAGAGAACTATGGATTATTCCTCCTATGACATGTTACTTATTCGCAAGTATTACTTATACGCAAGTAATGCATGTCTGCGGGGCTGGCGGGCTGTCGACCCCCCGCGCTGCGGGAGTACGCGCTGAGCAGCGCGAGCTCCCGAGACACACGATGTACTGCAGCATGTACTGTACGCGCTGCAGTACATCGTGTGAACATAGCCTAACAGGTTTCGGAGATCACAGGATTAAGAGCGGAAGTGGCATGTGGCTGCTCAGCGTCCCCAGATGTAAACAGGTCTTATTTTTTTGTAACTTGGGCTTATTTTTGGAGTAGGGCATATATTTCAAACCTACTCCAAAAACCTGAAAAATCAAGGGTGCTTATTATCGGGATAGGGCTTATTTTTAGAGAAACAGCCAATCTGCATTTCATACTGGTGCTGGTGTTATTGGCTGCAAGCTTATTCTTCTTCATGTGTGTTTTAGGCGCTGCGTTGCTCTCAAGTATGCAAGGATGGCTTTCTCAGGTCTCAAGCTATGATCTGTGGCATGTGTTCATTGAAAGTTGGAGCATTTGGTCAGGTGACTACACTATATAGAGCTTCTACACTTTGGCTACGTTCACACATTCAACTTTTTAGAACTAAAACCAGGAATGGATCATAATTGGAGGACACATATTAAGGAAAGAGGACAACTTCTTGTTTTAAATCCATTTCTGGTTTTGGTTTCAAAAACTGCATCTAAAAAACTGAACGTGTGAACACATTCTCATGTCATGCCTTGAAATGCAACACAATCTACATATTTAAAATCTACCAGAATAATGTAATTTTATATTTCTCTTAGAGCATCTATCAAAGGAGATTTTTGAATATGTGTGTTCTTTATATTATTTGTACTGCTCAATTTTGGGTTAAATGATTTGGATAAAAAGTCATCACTCAGCTGTATAGGATCATGATTCTTTGAAGATTTGCTGTGGACTAGACACTGAGGGCGGCATGTATGAAATTTGGTGTTTACATGCCAAATTTCATGCTCATAACAGTAGGCTAGAATGCGCCTGATTTATGAACCTGCTCTACCGCGGGTCTTAAATCAGGAGCATTCTAGCGCTAGTACGTCATTTCTGTATCAGGTATACCACTTTGAAAATGGTTTACCTGTTCCAGCAGTAATACGCCTAGAAATGCTGTAGTGAAGCTATAAATCTATAGCTTCGCTACAGTTCTAGTGCGCTCCGCCTCCTTTTAAACGTGTAGCGAACGAGACTGTGCCTGATATTGGGTTGAAAAGATGCCAGATATCTGGCGCAGCCCCGTTCATGCGTGCCGCCTTGATTGTCTAAGTTAACTTCTTAAGGACAAAGCTATTATCGAATTTTAGTTTTTTCCTCTCTGACTTCCAAGAGTCATAACTTTTTCTGGCTACATAGAAGTATGAGGGCTTGTTTTTTTGCAGGACAAGATGTATTTTTAAATGGTGACATTGACTGAACCGTGTAATGCACTTGGGAAATCCAACATGAACAAAAATGCAATTGCTCCAGTTTTGTAGGGGTTTAATTTTTATGGAGTTTACTGTTGGAAAAAATGATGTAATATCTTTTTTTTACAAGTAGGTACGATTCCGACAATGCCAAATTCATATAGTTTTCATTATGTTTTATTCCTTAAATTAATTAAAAAATATCTAAATCTAAAAAAAATAGGCAGTTCTTTGCATCGCTATTTTCTGATACCAACTTTTTACTTTTCCTCCCGTAGAATTGTGTGATGATTCTTTTTTTGTGTGGGGCAATGTCTATTTTTTAGTGGTATCAATTCAGAGTGTATACACCTTTTTCATCCTTTTTTATTCCATTTTTTTCTTGGAGGTGGTATGACCAAAAATGAACCACAATTCTGGCATTTTTTTTTTTTACGACATTCACCGTGTGGGATACATAATACATATGTACTATATTTAAAGAGATTGGACTTTTTTTATTTGTAAAATGGCAACTGAATAGCACCCTGCGATTAAATTTCAGGGATGACCATAGGCTGCAACAGACCGTGGACCTGTAGTTGAATCATTGAGATGCCAGGACTGGTGCTGCTTCTGATAAGAGGCACCAGTGCCAAGTGTCAGCTGTAACTCATAGCAGCTGCCACACATAGGGGCAATCTTAGCGAGTCAGCCTACTCCATACTCTTTTAGGGCTTTCATAACGGGTACATCCATTATGGAGTGTTAAGGGGTTAAACCACAACTATTAAATTAGGCCTTATATAACAAAACTGCCTAATAGTAAGACTGTCTTTGTTGCCAGAATCAACCTATCAGAGCGTGGCATTTTTAATTTTTTCAGAGAGTAAAACAAATAAAAGCTGAGCTCTGATTTATTGTTATGGGCAACAAAGACCGTCTTACTGGTAGACCAGGGGTGCACAACATATAGCCCCCAATGCCGTACTATGCGGGCCCTATCCCTCACGACACAGACATGCTTTGTTTCTATACTCATCCTTCAGAAAGGAATATTCATTTTTTGACAGCAGAATTCAATTGATGGCACTGTTATGGTGGGCACAGTGTGGCTGACACGCTTATGGTGGGCACTATTTGGGTGTCATTGTTATGGTGGGCACCGTATGGCCGATATTATTATGGTGGGCGCAGTATAGTTGGCACTACTACGGAGGATGCTGTATGGCTGGCACTGTTACAGTGGCCACTGTATGACTGGCACAGTTATGGAGGGCGCTGTATTTCTGGCATTGTTGTGGTTGGTGGTGTATGGCTGCCACTGTTATGCTGGGCTTTATATGGCTGGCACTAAAGAGCTGTAAATGCTATTTAAAGCAACCTACATGACCAATCCAATAAAAATAGTTTTTGTAGTATCTCTGGATTTTATTGCTGACACAGTCATTGCTTATCCACAAGATATTGCATAAAAATATCCTTCACCTCCTCCCTCCCTGCCCCCTCCCCAATCATTTAGTCTATCCAGCTTTCCTGGATGCTGGATAGACTATTTATCTGGATGTGCCCCATCCTCCACAGAAGCCACCCAGCTTTCCTGGGTGCCTGCTGTGGGGGGTGTCACCTAGCTTTCCTGGATGCTGTAAAGCCTATTCAGCATCCAGAAGAGCTGGATGATGCCACATCCCCACATAAGGTACCCATCTTTTCTGGATGCCTGCTGTGTAGGATGTCACCAAGTTTTTTGAGACACTGGATAGCCTATTTAGCATCTGGAAAAGCTGAGTGGCACCCCAACTCCCACTACAGGCACCTTTCTTTTCTGGGGGTATGTTGTGGAGTATGTCACCCAGTTTTCCTGGGCGCTGGATGATGACCCAACCCCCACAGCAGGCACCCAGTTTTCCTGGATGCTGAATAGGCTATCCTGCATCCAGGACAGCAGGGCAATACCCCATCTCCCATCTGACAGATTCCTCTCTGTTACTATTGCTGGGGCTTGGTGTCAGCCAGTGGTGTTTTTTATCACCACAAGGCTGACACTAACCCCATGTCACTATTACCCCAATACCCAATGCAGCAAGGGTACTGAGAAGAGCCAGGTTACCATCAGAAGGCGGACCATCTAATTTGATGGTCTGCTTATGGGTGGGACAGTGGGCTGGTAGTTTTAGGATAGGAAGGGGCCAATATCAGGCTGCAGTTGTTGGCCATACTTTGGCTGGCTACGAAAAATGAGGAGACCCCTTTTTTAAGAATAATTTGTTCCTATTTTCAATAAACAGCAGATAAAAAACAAAACAACTTTGGGTACCCCATTTTTCTTAACCAGCCAAGGCAAAAGCAGTTGCAGGCTTATCCTATCAAGATGGTAAGGTCCATGAATGATGGTCCTCTCCCACACCAAAAGTACCAGCCTGCAGCCACCCGAGAAGCAGACCATCACATTCCCAGTATCCCTGGTGCATTGGGTACTGAGGTCATAGTTACAGGGTTAGTGACAGCCTTATGGTTACAAAAAACATTGCTGGCTGACACCAAGCCCCAGCTATAGAAATGAAAAGGCGTCTGTCAGACAGCTGAACTCCCTCAGCTGAATTGACAGGTCAATAGGCACATAGAGGAGTGCCCTGTCAGCTGAGCTGAGGGGACAGGAAGAAGCCAAACATCAACTCCTCTCCCCATACCAGGCTCAATTTTACAGAGTAAAGGAAACCTGTAGTTAGTTCACGACATGTTCCCTTCAAAACTGCTAAACTAAGTTAATAATAGTGCACTATACTATAAATACAATAAAACAAAGCAGGTCAAGGATGAAAATTGGATAAAATGCCTGATTTCAGCTAATTTTGTTTAACTTGAAAGGTCATCATAAGATGAAACTGTGTGTATTGTATCACTTGCTTACAGATAGTGTGGTCACCACTGCAGATTTTTTTTATTTTAATCATGTTTTTTTTTTTATTTTTACCTATGTCTCTTAAGTCTATGTGTATTTTAGGTAAGGTTAGAAAACAAAAGAGGAGAAAACATATGTATAAGCTTATTTGAATGAGGTAAACTTTAAATCTATGTCTATCTGTATTATAAATGTATTTTTCTTTTTAAAAAATAGCTGTTTGTGAATAAGCAGAGCTGCGTCCTATGTGGAGTACATGTTGCCATTATGGGGAGAGAGGCTTTCTTGTGTCCTCAGCATTACAGGTACCTAATTAGACTCCAAGGTGCTGTCCACGTGAACAAAATGATATTTAAATGAGGCCAGCAAGGGCCATACCTACCGGTCTCCTGCCGCTCTTGCGCTCCCTACGATCCACTCTTCTTCACTTCTGGGTTGTCTTCCCAACAGACAGGAGAGGCTAATGCATCATTGTAAGTGATTGGTACTTAAGTCTCTCCTAGAACTTAGAAGTAAAGAGAAGCAGATTGCCAGGGAGCTCCAGGGGCCACATTTAAATATACATTTTTTCAAGTGGACAACTCCTTTAACAGTGTTTGTATTTGTCTAAGATGTTAACCAATCTTTTATTATTCCAGGTTTGGCACAACTGAATGTCTAGTTTGCAAATTGCCTATCCTGGGTCATCCACCACCATCTCCTGCTCTTCTGTGTCACATGTGTAGTTTCTCTGAAACATGTATTGCCTTAAAAATGTAACTTTCAATTTCTCGGGTTACTGTATCTTACTTTTAGAATTGAAATTGCTGGGTAAAATCATGAAAGTGCTTCAATGCACATTATTGTAATGTTTTTGTTTTGTTTTTATTGACATACATTTTTTGGTCTTACATCAGTCTAATAATAACTTATTATAACACATAGTACAGCAGGGGTCTGCCTGTTGGTGGCTCTAGTTGACTAAGTTGAAGGATAGCTGGCCATAGTTAAAAGGTATACAGGGCTGTCTTAACGACATTATGGATCCCGGGCGTAGCAGTAAAGTGGGTCCTGTCAAAATATCTGACATCACACCAGGCCATGCCTCTAGCCAAGTCCAAACATGACACCACATGAAGCCATGCATCTACCATCCCCACGCACTCTTATATAATAATGCTGCCTACATTGGGACAATCCACTGATGTCTTGTAGGCAGCTTACAGCCTACAAGACTAATTGGCAGGGCAAGAAACCGATGGCTCCCTGCTCCACCATAGCTTTTGACTGTTGCATGTTTTAGGAACACACAAACAGTTAAATAAGCAGTGCCGACCCATGGATTCAGGGCATGTGCCCTAGATTCCTGGAACATATATTCACCACCTAGGGCCCATTTGGCTCTGGGGCCCCCAGGCAAGTGCCTAGTGTGCCCAATGGATAAGATATCTCTGCAGGTATATGTGTCAGACGATTATTCACATATCCAGATTGAAGGGGTTGTCTGAATAAAAATAAAACAGTAAGCTGCCCTTGCCAAATAGAATAAAAAAAGCCTATACCCACATTCCTCTGCTCCTCCATTTCAGTGCTGGGTCTCCATAGTCTTCAGCTCACGAATGTGACATCCTTGCTGCAGCTACTGATTGGCTGTAATGATCACATGCCTCTGCTTACATCACAATTCAGAACAGTAACATAAGGGAAGTGGCAGCCAGTTAAAGGGGTTGTCTCACTACAAGGATTGTTTTTCATGTTAAAGATCTTTCAGAAACAAGTCACTTTGCAATATATGTCCATTAACAGTGTCCTACCTATTCTGAGATATCCCTCTTGTGTGGGCTACATCAGCTCCTCAGGTCGCTATAGCTACAGACCTGTTTGATCTCTCCTGATAGGCTGTCAGCACTGGTTGCTATAACTACAGACCTGGCTTCTACTGCAGCCTAGTGAAAGCCAGTAAACATGCCCCTGAATTCAAAGTGAAACCCAGACATCAGGATTGAGGTAAGATGAATCAGTGTAGTGAGACAACTCCTTTAACATCTGCTTTGATGACGTCCGATTCCGAAAGCGTAAACAGATGATGTGGAAACTCTGCGCTGGAATGGAGGAGCACGAATATAGTTTTTTTCAATTTTGTTTGGCACGGGTAGTTTACTATTTAATTTTTATCTGCACAACCCCTTTAATTTAGTAGCACCTGCCATTAAATGGATGTATAATCACCACAGATTGATAACAGTTTTACTAAAATTGGCTGGATCTGCCAACAGTCTGCAGGTAAATATTTCCTGTATTTGGTCATAGGCGTCATGTAGACACTTCGGTTTGATTTCTCAAACAACATTCAAATTCCATGTCCATTAGAGTTTCCCAGTTGTTATGTGGTTAATAAGTCAGTTCTGATCTTTTAGATAATTCAAACAATAAATACATTATGAATACTTTTGACTTCATAAGCCTTTCGGTAACTGAGCGCTGTCAGTCTACAGTCTGATAGGAACATATCCCAGCTGGATTAACGGATGAATGAATGTCAATGATAACTGAATTATCTTATTCCTCACACAGTATTTCCAGGATATCACCACATTTGCTGGATCTCCTTTTAGTTTTTAGAAGAATATGACATTATCATGCTATTAATAGCTGGAGAAATATTAACTTCTAAACAGCTGAGATGATCACACCACTGATTTTAGTCTAAACTAATAAGATGTCTATTTTAGGGGATGGGTATTATTTCTTATTAAAAATATTTTTTTCCAAGAAGCTGAAAGTCCATTTTAATTCCCCCTATTCAGTCAATAGAGATATTAATTTACCTTTTATTTACAGTGAGGGAGAGAAGTTAACTATTTAAAGGTAACTTTCCAACTATATCACAAGCTTATGAAGCTGTGTCGTGTACTATTAATGATCTATTTATTATGATCATATAGTGTGGTAAGACCACATGGTCTATGGATATAATGTGTAACGTTTATATGATTCATATAGAAATGTATAGTCCTTTATAAGTAATTTTTTATATTGTTTTTTTTATTGAGCTATATTGTAGTCCCCAACACGAAGGGACAGTTCAATGAAGACTTTTTCTAAATACATTGGTCAATATAATTTACTTTAGTTATAAAATAAGACACATTTTATGTGCTCTGAGTGCACACATGTTTCTATGATTCCCTGACTATAACTCTGTTATGTGATTAGAGCAGAGAGCTTAGAATAGGGAATGAGGTCACCCCATGGATGGACTGAGTTCTGGAGCAAATTAATTATAACAAGAGTACAGATAAACCATTGTTTTCAGTCTTCACAACACATATACCTTGTTTTTACTGAAGAGATAACATCTCCTGCACTTGTCATTGTAACTGCTCAGCTATTTTCAGAGATGCTTGATATGCTAATTACTGCTATAGAACCACCTACAGCCTGAAGAGAGCGAGTGAGTGTAAAACTGCTTGCAACTCAGAGAAACAGCCTAGTGAGAAAACCCCATTAAGGATTAAACCATATGACTAGTATAGTAATACCATATGTCCACCTGCAACTAATCAGGAGTAGCCTTGAAATTCTGGGCATAGGAAGGAGCTACAGGCTAATATAATTAAAATAACACAGGCAATTCAGTTCAGAGTTGAAGTTTCTGCTAGCCAGTTGTGGGACCCTGCCAGCTTCTTTTTTAAATCATATCTTTTTTATTGACTTTTTCATTTTTAATACAATAAAGTTATTAAACAATAAAATGAGTGTACAAAAATGACAAAATTCTTAAGAGTAGAAACTCAGCAATAAAAAGACAATGTTCAAGCTATAAAATATATGGAAATATGATGAAATAATTCCATTGTGACACATACTAAAGAGATCCAAGACAGACCCTGCCAGCTTCTAGAGATCACCTAGCCACAAGCTGAATGCCAATCAGAGGCAGACATTAAATCTGGCTTAAAGGGGTTGTCTCACTACAGTACATTGATTCATCTTACCTCAGTCCTGTTTTCTTAGTTCAATCATTTTGAATTCAGGGACTAGTATAACGCTTCTACCCGGGTTGCTGAAGAGTCAGTTCTAGCATAAGAACAGAGTGCACCCTACAGGAGAATATCAAACGGTCTGAGCTATAGTGAAACAGTGATGTAAACTGATGCAGCATAAAGGCTATGTGAGAAACTGTAATGGACCATTTTATAATTACTCTGTTTTTGCAAAAATATTTTATAAATAAAAAGCTTGTAGTGGAGCTCTCCCTCTTTAATGAGATGCACTTACAAATTTTAGCCAGAACCAGATAGTTGCAACACAGTGACCTGCAGGACACTTCATGCCAAGGCACATTTAAATTTAGAGTATTAATGAGAAGGAGAATGCCTATCAGTTGAGAGGAGATTATTTGGGGAAGTACTCATATCAGAGCAGCAGCATTTGCAGTTTCAGAGTGGAGTATTAGACAAAAAATAGATTGCATTTAATGTCTTTGGTGGAAAATGATTTTTGGTTGCTGAAGCATCACATAACAAATGATCTGAATCAATGGTCAAGTCAGAGCTCAGGCTACGTATGAGTTATAGGTGGCTTAACAAATCCTTTAGTAGGTGCCCATAATAAATTAACAATTAAATTAAATAATAATAAATTAACTATTAAAGAAGTTTTCAAGGAATTATGGCTGAGTTGTACTACCAAGCATACCCGCACAAAGGACCACATGTATGAAAACTGTCTAGAGCTAAGACTTTCTTTGTTGCCCATAGCAACCAATTAGAGTTCCTCTTTCATTTGATATAGTGCTCTGAAAAAATTCAAAGTGAACACTGATTGGTTGCTATGGGCAACAAAGAAAGTCTTAGACCTAGACAGTTTTAATACATGCCCCCCAAAGTCTCTATGCTTGGATAAACATTGTAATAGCTGAAGAGCTCCAGAAATTTCCATTGCCCCCTTTTTGGGGGTTTAACCAAAAAACTGTGGTATGATATGTTAGATTTTCTTCAATATTTTTTTTAGTCTTTTGTCCATGATAAAATAGTTGCACCCTCTTAAATGTATTTGAATGAAAATGATAATACTCCATTCCGCATATGCCATAACTGACTGATCAATGGAGGTCCCACCTCTGAAACTTCCATTGTTTACTGCCATAAATAAGCTTTATAAGTTTACACGGCACAGGACAAATACCGGTTTATCCGACCGGTATTTGTACAGTTTTCGGGCTGTGCACACGGATTTTCTCCGCGGTTAGCGGAGAAAAACCTTCCCCCTACACATAGACATGTTCATATTCCGTCCGAAAACCAGGCGGAAGAATGAACAAGTTCTGTCTTTTAGACCACCGGCGTTCTAAAGACACGGATTTTCCATTAAAGGGGTTTTGCCACAAAGAGAGTTCCTTACCTTTTATCTGCTCAGGAGAGAATATAAACAAAGCATGCTGAGTAATGAACTGCTGCATGGGTGAGAGGGAGGAGGGTGAGCAGAGAGCGAGGAAGCAGGGAGCGTCTCTAAAGTTTACTCAAATAATAAAATTACAACAGTGGATTCTCTATACAGCAGACAGACTCATACACTCCACTTTCTCCCCAGCCCCTTGCAAGCTCCTTCATGTTCCCTGTCATCAGATAAGAAGTGCAAACATGCAAGAGCGGCCAGATCAGCTCCTGTCAGTGTACTGGTCATGTCTAATGTAAACTTTCAGGAAGCTAAAGGGGACTGAACAATGCTGTAGCTCTCACAGACTTCACTCTTTGTAATCACATATATTTCGAAAAGTGATTAAATACCCATTTTGGAGAATCCCATGTCAACATTACATTGTGGCAAAACCCCTTTCAAGTCTGTGTAAAAGTTTGTCAGCCGGTTTGCAGACTGTTTTCAAAACCGAAAACAGACTGAAAAACAGTGCCATGGGGACAAGCCCTTAGGTCCTTTCTTAGGGGTAAGCAACCTGTTTGGCTGCACAGGGCATATGACTCCTCTTAAATACAGGGGCCACTGTCTCTACCAGTAGACTTTATTCCCTATATTAGCACCAGACTCTGTTAGATGTCTAAAATATATATCATCATTATCCTGTGAAGGGTTTCACTCTAAGGCCAGTCCTGAGATCAATGGTCACTCCAGATTTTGCCATAGCCATTCGTGCCCAAGTTCTGTTGAGATCATTTGCATGGTAAGGAGCGGCCCCCTATAGAAAAAGTGTCTTTGACATCTTTATTTTAGGATTAATCTAATTGCTGAGGAACTTACCAATCATACAATTATGCATATGCTTCTCAAGTTGTTACAGTTTTTTTAAAAAGAAAAATGAATAGGGCAAGCATGAGAAAAAAAAAGGCATACTTCCCTCCCAGTCCCCTGCCGCTGCCCTTCCATAGCTCCTCAGGACCTGCTCTTTTTCACTTTCTGTGCCATGTGCCATCCAACAGTATAGGCTCATGCTCTATTCATTCACTATAGAGCTCAAGCTTCTCTTACTGGACAGCACACAGCACAGGAAGTGAAGAGAAGAGGATCTTGGGGCGCTACAGAATGGCATCAGTCAGGAAGTCAGGACGTAAGTATGCTTTTGTTTTTCAATTTCCTCCTACTTTGGTAACATTTAATGATAATCTTACAAAAACTAGAAGTCTTTGAAGTAAATAATAAGCTGGAAACTAGAACACGAACATATCTTAATAATCTGCACTTTTTGCCATGACCAATTAGGGATAACATGCTCCAAAATGTCTTGGACTGGAAGTAGTATAGAATGCCCTAAAAATGATAAAACTTTATTCCAAATTGTTAAAACAGAAATCTTGTACCCTGTATTATATGTTCAGAAAAAAAAAATGCATTAATACATGTGTTTTCCTTGCATGGTCTATTTTGCACTGTCATGGTTAAAATGGGATGAAAGGGCACAGGTACACACAAAACAGCGGGGCAGAGAATTAGATCCTACTGCTCCCACCAATTATGTCAGCGAAAGGGGAACCATACACAGGAGGGCACATACATACATACATAGGGCACAATTTGTCTTACTCTTCCATGCATTTCTGGCTCTTGGGCAATGTATGTGTGACCAGGGTATGCTACTCCACTTCTCAATCTTATCTTACACCACCTATTGAAAATAAACAGGCGATAGGTCCCAGCACTACAGGTAACATGCACCAGAAACCACTTAGGCCTCGTTCACACGGCTTATTTCGCCGCGTATTTGCCGACGGATTGACGATCGTCAATCCGTCGGCAAATCCGTCCGAAATAAGTCACAGCCTATTTTCTATTGATTTCAATAGAAAATACGGCTCGTCGTTCACACGATGCATAGTTCCGTTCCGGATTGCCGCCGCGGATTGACGTCGGCAATCCGGACGGAAAAACATTTCACATGTCATTTATTTCTGGACGGATTCACCACCTACAATGATTGTAGATGGTGAATCCGTCGGGAAATCAGTTACAAATACGTGCCACACTTAGTGGCACGTATTTGCAACTGATTTTCAACTGATTTCAGAACGTATTTACATCGGAAATCCGTTGTAAATACGTTCTGAAATAAGCCGTGTGAACGAGGCCTTATACTCTACAGAGATGTTTGGGTTCTTTAGGGCAACAAAGCAAAACTATTAAAGATTTAGGCTTTATTATACAAGTACAGTACTTACATAAAAGCGTGCAAAAACAGTACATCAATAGGAGGGATAAAATAAAGTATCACATACCTCTACTGAGTGGTGATATCTCTGGGTTCTGGCCTAGAGTGCCTTAGCTCAAGGAACAAGCTACTAAAGTAACTGCAAAACCTTAAAGGGGTTGTCTCACTAAAATGATTAGCTTTTGACATGTAAGGAATGGTAAATGGAGACTGTTTTTTTTTCATTGTTGAGGAGATGAGAGAGATTTTACCTGAGTGCACACAGGTCGGTTTCTGAGAGCAGGGAGTGATGTCACCACAGATTGGACTACCGACAACCTGAGAACAGAGTGTGTTATCTTTAACAAACAAGGAGACTAATTACTAGTTTACATTGACCTCTGAAGCTCTCTGCTATATGAATAAGTTCTCCTGCTCTCATGTCACTGTATTTAGAAGAGCTGTGAATACAGAGCTGAAATGCTAGTTACTTCTATAGCACCACCCACAGCCTAACCAGGATGCATTACTCTAAAACAGCTTGTGGCTCTGAAGCAGCATGGTGAGACAAGCATTTTAATTCCAGTTTGTATCATAACTCCTAGTAGTAGTCTTCTAGCCAGAAATTATGAGTTGAATATGTTGTTTCCATGCATAATCATTACCATCCATTTCCATGCATCATCCATTACCAATCCAGGCATACCAAATATGAATATAAAAGATTCTTAAATTGAGTCAATACTTTGTTTTGTGGTTTCCTAAGGTCGAAAATCTTGAGTTCCCTGATCATAATCTTATGAGTTATGCGAAACATGGATTATGACAAAGATGTCTTTGCTGTATATTATTTCCTTTGTCCATACTCTGACAAAGACAGAAGATGAGGGGCAGACATGTTTGAGGGGTGGTGTGGAGGCAGCGGAGGTATCTGGAGATTGACAGGTATGTAAAGGAGGACAGGATATGGATACATGTATGAATGGGGCTGCGCCTTTTTTTGGTGTGCTTTGAGCCAAACAGTCATAGCCCTGTTCTATAAATGTATGAACCATTGCTCACCAAGATTTGGCACTATCTGTGACAGACACAACACTTTTGAATTCAGCAAAAAGGCGAGAAGGTGGAGGGGCGTGTCGTGCCAGGGTCGTACAATGTGGCAAAAATGTGCCATTGGTTGGTGCGAAATTGTCGTACAAATTCATACCAATCTGTTTCAAAGTGGCATGACGGAGACTTCTTTTGACGTAGAACAGGATACATTTATAAAATGCTATGAGACGCTGTCATACATGTTGTCAAATCGGCGCCAGGTTTATAATGTTCCCCCAAGCGTTCAATTTCTCTGTACCATCTACAACAGAGAAATTAAGCATTACACAGTGTCCATTCAAATCACTGTCTGTTAAAGGGATTGTGTCGCAATTTTTTTTTTTTGCAGTAATGTGTGTGTTTTCTATAACCTATTATTATTAGCTGCAGTAATTTTCAATGTGAGCTTCCATAGAGAGATATAACTGATACTTGTGTGTACAGAACACTGCCCTCTTCAGAGGCAGCTCTGTACTGTGTGAGAGCACGACACACAGGAAAATGCTGTAAAGTAAACACTGTGGATAAGGGACTTAAAGGGAATGTGTCATCAAAAAATGAGTCATTGTTTAAGTCCCATTTTTATGTTAAACACATTTTTTAGGAATTTGTGGTTGTTTTTTTTAATTTTCATATCACTTTCAATATTTTTTTAATAATTCTTGCAGTTTTCACTTTGGCCACTAAGCCTAATAATGGTCTGACACTTCCTGTTCTGTAGAGAATGATTCTCAGTTGTCTGCTAAAATCCATTCAATTCTTGGAACGGATCCGAAAGACGCAGTGAGACACACATCACCGATCACTCGTGTGAACACCGATGCATGTTTCTAATAAACAGCAATGTAAAATTACATTGCTATTTATTCGATACATGTTTGAGTCTGTTTAGGGTCTGACAGACGGATCCAAACACATAACCAAAAGCGAATCAAAGCGAGTCAAAGACACCATGTGAACATACCCTAAATGTAATCACAATTTCACTCTGGTTATTCCTTTTTCAGCTATGGATACACAGCAGCGTTGTATGGTGTCCTCAATCACCAATAAAATGGTGATTCAGTGGCTACAGAGTCTACAATCCACCTCCCCCTCCTTTTGCACCCAGGGTAGGGGAAGCGAGTGAGGTCACCACCAGACCAGCCCACATTCACAGCAGTGCTATAATACATCCTCTTTGTACATGAACCAAACATTTTTTTTCTTGGATGTGCTCCCTATGGTGGCTAAGGGTGGAAAATATTGAAAATTATTACACATTTTTTTAATATTTACCACACATTAAATGAAAAAAATTATTTTTGGATGACAGATTCCCTTTAAATGAATGAGAGAGACTCTTCGTAGTCACTTTCTATTCTAAGGAATAGATGAGAATTCTGAACAGAGTACACTCCTCTGTTAACTTTGAGTTCTTTAAAAGGGGAGACAAAATGGACTTTACAACCTGGGCGACAACTTTAAAGGGGTTTTCTCACCACAATGATTAGCTTTTAACATGCAGGTAAAGGTAAATGAAGAATATTACCAAATACATTGCTGTTTTATCTACTGCTAGTGTACACAAATTTCTCTTAAATACCGACAACCTCTTCCTGCTCTTTCTCTTATTTCATTGCACCAAGCTGCCGTTGTCTGACCATAAGTCACTTTCTGCTGAGTCTTATCGCTAGCACAGGAGCTTGTTTACCTAAGCTAAAAACAAGTTTTAAATCTTAGCACTCTGTAGCTTTGTGCACTACAGATTATAAGTCTCTTGTACTCCTGTCACTGTAACCAGAACAACTAGGAATAGCAGAACTGATATGCCAATCACTGCTATAGAACCACCCACTTCTTAACCAGGGTGTGAGTCTGAAGCTGGCTGTGAATCTGTGAAATAGCAGGGTGAGACAACCCCTTTAAAAAGGACCTGTCACAGTAAACATGCTGAGTGATCTGCGGGCAGCATGAGAGCTAAGCATATTAATATATAGTTTTGTGGGGAAGGACTCAGTAGAACTTGAGATTTATTCATTAAACTTATTGCTTGTTATGAGTTACGGAGTCCAGTAGACGGTGTATAAGTAATTGGCAGGTATCTATGTATGTATATATGAGTATACAAGGAATGCTGATAATACAAATATATCAATCTGTTTAGGTCTTTGGCTATGTCTACACAGCACTGGTTTTTGGTTGGATTTTTAAACTTCAGTATTTAGAATCTGCAAAAATCCGACTGTAAACCAGTGCCCATTGACCTCAATAGAAAATCTGAGCTGTAGTCTACACAGCTCAGATTTTCTATTGTTGCTTTTTAAAACCACCGGTTTATCGAACATATTCTATAATCTGACATATTACAGTTCAATGTTAAAGGCCTGACAGAAATCCGAAAACTGACTGCAAAATCCGCAGCTGCCGTGCCTTCCAACTGTATACCATGCTATCCATAAATCAGATGCCCTGTTCTATGTGACAGGTTAAGCATAAATTCACTATAAATTTATTATTTTATGACAATTTTTTACACATTACTGCATTTTTG